>JAKOGQ010000416.1:0-27051 GCA_022457205.1 Saccharum spontaneum
TTTTTTATATTTTTCTCTGAACAAGGATCACAAAAGATGCAACCACAAAAATTGGCACCTACACCTGAAGTGGGATGTGGTCTACAGAAAAATAGCACGTTCTCTGAAAAGCGTACAAAAACTTTGACAATTTTTTTTCTTTATTTTCCTAATTTTTTTGGCAATTTTGATGAAACCAAACAGGGCAAAGCAATCTGTTGTTGAGCGTGGTTAACAGTTGCAAGACGAAACTGTGCTGACAGAAGAATATGTGGAGTTATGGGTAGGCACACAATATGACAGCAAGGATTAGCAATTAACGAATACAGATTAGCGATTGTTCAATCCGGATCCAAAGTACAAATCACAGCTGCTGGCTAAGACGTGTCGAGATGTAGCGCAACAATGTGAAAACAAAGGATGATGAAAAGAACGCACAGAACAAGCAAATAAACGGATTTTTTCTTTTTCCTGAATTTTTCCCTAATTTTCCCAAAAGGCACTAGTAGGAATCAAACTTTTTTATTTTTTCACTATTTTTTTATATTTTTTCTCTGAACAAGGATCACAAAAGATGCAACCACAAAAATTGGCACCTACAACTGAGGTGGGATGTGGTCTACAGAAAAATAACACGTTCTCTGAAAAGCGTGCAAAAACTTTGACAATTTTTTTTCTTTATTTTCCTGATTTTTTTGGCAATTTTGATGAAACCAAACAGGGCAAAGCAATCTGTTGTTGAGCGTGGTTAACAGTTGCAAGATGAAACTGTGCTGACAGAAGAATAAGTGGAGCTATGGGTAGGCACACAATATGACAACAAGGATTAGCAATTAACGAATACAGATTAGCGATTGTTCAATCCGGATCCAAAGTACAAATCACAGCTGCTGGCTAAGACGTGTCGAGACGTAGCGCAACAAGGTGAAAACAAAGGATGATGGAAAGAACGCACAGAACAAGCAAATAACCAGATTTTTTCTTTTTCCTGAATTTTTTCCCTGATTTTCCCAAAAGGCACTAGTAGGAATCAAACTTTTTTATTTTTTCACTATTTTTTTATATTTTTTCTCTGAACAAGGACCACAAAAGATACAACCACAAAAATTGGCACCTACAACTGAGGTGGGATGTGGTCTATAGAAAAATAGCACGTTCTCTGAAAAGCGTGCAAAAACTTTGACAATTTTTTTCTTTATTTTCCTGATTTTTTTGGCAATTTTGATGAAATTAAACAGGGCGAAGCAATCTGTTGTTGAGCGTGGTTAACAATTGCAAGATGAAACTGTGCTGATAGAAGAATATGTGGAGGTATGGGTCGGCACACAATATGACAGCAAGGATTAGCAATTAATGAATACAGATTAGCGATTGTTCAATCCGGATCCAAAGTACAAATCACAGCTGCTGGCTAAGACATGTCGAGACGTAGCGCAACAAAGTGAAAACAAAGGATGATGGAAAGAACGCACAGAACAAGCAAATAACCGGATTTTTTCTTTTTCCTGAATTTTTCCCTGATTTTCCCAAAAGGCACTAGTAGGAATCAAACTTTTTTATTTGTTCACTATTTTTTTTATATTTTTCTCTGAACAAGGATCACAAAAGATGCAACCACAAAAATTGGCACCTACAACTGAGGTGGGATGTGGTCTACAAAAAAATAGCACGTTCTCTGAAAAGCGTGCAAAAACTTTGACAATTTTTTCTTTATTTTCCTGATTTTTTTGGCAATTTTGATGAAATTAAACAGGGCGAAGCAATCTGTTGTTGAGCGTGGTTAACAATTGCAAGATGAAACTGTGTTGACAGAAGAATATGTGGAGCTATGGGTCGGCACACAATATGACAGCAAGGATTAGCAATTAATGAATACAGATTAGCGATTGTTCAATCCGGATCCAAAGTACAAATCATAGCTGCTGGCTAAGACGCGTCGAGACGTAGCGCAACAAGGTGAAAACAAAGGATGATGGAAAGAAAGCACAGAACAAGCAAATAACCGGATTTTTTCTTTTTTCCTGAATTTTTCCCTGATTTTCCCAAAAGGCACTAGTAGGAATCAAACTTTTTTATTTTTTCACTATTTTTTTTATATTTTTCTCTGAACAAGGATCACAAAAGATGCAACCACAAAAATTAGCACCTACAACTGAAGTGGGATGTGGTCTATAGAAAAATAGCACGTTCTCTGAAAAGCGTGCAAAAACTTTGACAATTTTTTTCTTTATTTTCCTGATTTTTTTGGCAAATTTGATGAAATTAAACAAGGCGAAGCAATCTGTTGTTGAGCGTGGTTAACAATTGCAAGATGAAACTGTGCTGACAGAAGAATATGTGGAGCTATGGTTCGGCACACAATATGACAGAAAGGATTAGCAATTAATGAATACAGATTAGCAATTGTTCAATCCGGATCCAAAGTACAAATCACAGCTGCTGGCTAAGACGTGTCAAGACGTAGCGCAACAAGGTGAAAACAAAGGATGATGGAAAAAAGCACAGAACAAGCAAATAACCGGATTTTTTTCTTTTTCCTGAATTTTACCCTGATTTTCCCAAAAGGCACTAGTAGGAATCAAACTTTTTTATTTTTTCACTATTTTTTTATATTGTTCTCCGAACAAGGATCACAAAAGATGCAACCACAAAAATTGGCACCTACAACTGAGGTGGGATGTGGTCTACAGAAAAATAGCGCATTCTCTGAAAAGCGTGCAAAAACTTTGACAATTTTTTTCTTTATTTTCCTGTTTTTTTGTCAATTTTGATGAAACCAAACAGGGCAAAGCAATCTGTTGTTGAGCGTGGTTAACAGTTGCAAGATGAAACTGTGCTGACAGAAGAATATGTGGAGCTATGGGTAGGCACACAATATGACAACAAGGATTAGCAATTAACGAATACAGATTAGCGATTGTTCAATCCGGATCCAAAGTACAAATCACAGCTGCTGGCTAAGACGTGTCGAGACGTAGCGCAACAAGGTGAAAACAAAGGATGATGGAAAGAACGCACAGAACAAGCAAATAACCGGATTTTTCTTTTTCCTGAATTTTTCCCTGATTTTCCCAAAAGGCACTAGTAGGAATCAAACTTTTTTATTTTTTCACTATTTTTTTTATATTTTTCTCTGAACAAGGATCACAAAAGATGCAACCACAAAAATTGGCACCTACAACTGAAGTGGGATGTGGTCTACAGAAAAATAGCACGTTCTCTGAAAAGCGTACAAAAACTTTGACAATTTTTTTTCTTTATTTTCCTAATTTTTTTGGCAATTTTGATGACAACCAAACAGGGCAAAGCAATCTGTTGTTGAGCGTGGTTAACAGTTGCAAGATGAAACTGTGCTGACAGAAGAATATGTGGAGTTATGGGTAGGCACACAATATGACAGCAAGGATTAGCAATTAACGAATACAGATTAGCGATTGTTCAATCCGGATCCAAAGTACAAATCACAGCTGCTGGCTAAGACGTGTCGAGATGTAGCGCAACAAGGTGAAAACAAAGGATGATGGAAAGAACGCACAGAACAAGCAAATAAACGGATTTTTTCTTTTTCCTGAATTTTTCCCTAATTTTCCCAAAAGGCACTAGTAGGAATCAAACTTTTTTATTTTTTCACTATTTTTTTATATTTTTTCTCTGAACAAGAATCACAAAAGATGCAACCACAAAAATTGCACCTACAACAGAGGTGGGATGTGGTCTACAGAAAAATAGCACGTTCTCTGAAAAGCGTGCAAAAACTTTGACAATTTTTTTTCTTTATTTTCCTGATTTTTTTGGCAATTTTGATGAAACCAAACAGGGCAAAGCAATCTGTTGTTGAGCGTGGTTAACAGTTGCAAGATGAAACTGTGCTGATAGAAGAATAAGTGGAGCTATGGGTAGGCACACAATATGACAACAAGGATTAGCAATTAACGAATACAGATTAGCGATTGTTCAATCCGGATCCAAAGTACAAATCACAGTTGCTGGCTAAGACGTGTCGAGACGTAGCGCAACAAGGTGAAAACAAAGGATGATGGAAAGAACGCACAGAACAAGCAAATAACCGGATTTTTTCTTTTTCCTGAATTTTTCCCTGATTTTCCCAAAAGGCACTAGTAGGAATCAAACTTTTTTATTTTTTCACTATTTTTTTATATTTTTTCTCTGAACAAGGATCACAAAAGATACAACCACAAAAATTGGCACCTACAACTGAGGTGGGATGTGGTCTATAGAAAAATAGCACGTTCTCTGAAAAGCGTGCAAAAACTTTGACAATTTTTTTCTTTATTTTCCTGATTTTTTTGGCAATTTTGATGAAATTAAACAGGGCGAAGCAATCTGTTGTTGAGCGTGGTTAACAATTGCAAGATGAAACTGTGCTGATAGAAGAATATGTGGAGCTATGGGTCGGCACACAATATGACAGCAAGGATTAGCAATTAATGAATACAGATTAGCGATTGTTCAATCCGGATCCAAAGTACAAATCATAGCTGCTGGCTAAGACGTGTCGAGACGTAGCGCAACAAGGTGAAAACAAAGGATGATGGAAAGAACGCACAAAACAAGCAAATAACCGGATTTTTTCTTTTTCCTGAATTTTTCCCTGATTTTCCCAAAAGGCACTAGTAGGAATCAAACTTTTTTATTTGTTCACTATTTTTTTATATTTTTCTCTGAACAAGGATCACAAAAGATGCAACCACAAAAATTGGCACCTACAACTGAGGTGGGATGTGGTCTACAGAAAAATAGCACGTTCTCTGAAAAGCGTGCAAAAACTTTGACAATTTTTTTCTTTATTTTCCTGATTTTTTTGGCAATTTTGATGAAATTAAACAGGGCGAAGCAATCTGTTGTTGAGCGTGGTTAACAATTGCAAGATGAAACTGTGCTGACAGAAGAATATGTGGAGCTATGGGTCGGCACACAATATGACAGCAAGGATTAGCAATTAATGAATACAGATTAGCGATTGTTCAATCCGGATCCAAAGTACAAATCACAGCTGCTGGCTAAGACGCGTCGAGACGTAGCGCAACAAGGTGAAAACAAAGGATGATGGAAAGAAAGCACAGAACAAGCAAATAACCGGATTTTTTCTTTTTCCTGAATTTTTCCCTGATTTTCCCAAAAGGCACTAGTAGGAATCATACTTTTTTATTTTTTCACTATTTTTTTTATATTTTTCTCTGAACAAGGATCACAAAAGATGCAACCACAAAAATTGGCACCTACAACTGAAGTGGGATGTGGTCTACAGAAAAATAGCACGTTCTCTAAAAAGCGTACAAAAACTTTGACAATTTTTTTTCTTTATTTTCCTAATTTTTTTGGCAATTTTGATGAAACCAAACAGGGCAAAGCAATCTGTTGTTGAGCGTGGTTAACAGTTGCAAGATGAAACTGTGCTGACAGAAGAATATGTGGAGTTATGGGTAGGCACACAATATGACAGCAAGGATTAGCAATTAACGAATACAGATTAGCGATTGTTCAATCCGGATCCAAAGTACAAATCACAGCTGCTGGCTAAGACGTGTCGAGATGTAGCGCAACAAGGTGAAAACAAAGGATGATGGAAAGAACGCACAAAACAAGCAAATAAACGGATTTTTTCTTTTTCCTGAATTTTTCCCTAATTTTCCCAAAAGGCACTAGTAGGAATCAAACTTTTTTATTTTTTCACTAATTTTTTATATTTTTTCTCTGAACAAGGATCACAAAAGATGCAACCACAAAAATTGGCACCTACAACTGAGGTGGGATGTGGTCTACAGAAAAATAGCACGTTCTCTGAAAAGCGTGCAAAAACTTTGACAATTTTTTTTCTTTATTTTCCTGATTTTTTTGGCAATTTTGATGAAACCAAACAGGGCAAAGCAATCTGTTGTTGAGCGTGGTTAACAGTTGCAAGATGAAATTGTCCTGACAGAAGAATAAGTGGAGCTATGGGTAGGCACACAATATGACAACAAGGATTAGCAATTAACGAATACAGATTAGCGATTGTTCAATCCGGATCCAAAGTATAAATCACAGCTGCTGGCTAAGACGTGTCGAGACGTAGCGCAACAAGGTGAAAACAAAGGATGATGGAAAGAACGCACAGAACAAGCAAATAACCGGATTTTTTCTTTTTCCTGAATTTTTCCCTGATTTTCCCAAAAGGCACTAGTAGGAATCAAACTTTTTTATTTTTCACTATTTTTTTTATATTTTTTCTCTGAACAAGGATCACAAAAGATACAACCACAAAAATTGGCACCTACAACTGAGGTGGGATGTGGTCTATAAAAAATAGCACGTTCTCTGAAAAGCGTGCAAAAACTTTGATAATTTTTTTCTTTATTTTCCTGATTTTTTTGGCAATTTTGATGAAATTAAACAGGGCGAAGCAATCTGTTGTTGAGCGTGGTTAACAATTGCAAGATGAAACTGTGCTGACAGAAGAATATGTGGAGCTATGGGTCGGCACACAATATGACAGCAAGGATTAGCAATTAATGAATACAGATTAGCGATTGTTCAATCCGGATCCAAAGTACAAATCACAGCTGCTGGCTAAGACGTGTCGAGACGTAGCGCAACAAGGTGAAAACAAAGGATGATGGAAAGAATGCACAGAACAAGCAAATAACCGGATTTTTTCTTTTTCCTGAATTTTTCCCTGATTTTCCCAAAAGGCACTAGTAGGAATCAAACTTTTTTATTTTTTCACTATTTTTTTTATATTTTTCTCTGAACAAGGATCACAAAAGATGCAACCACAAAAATTGGCACCTACAACTGAGGTGGGATGTGGTCTACAGAAAAATAGCACGTTCTCTGAAAAGCGTGCAAAAACTTTTACAATTTTTTTCTTTATTTTCCTGATTTTTTTGACAATTTTGATGAAATTAAACAGGGCGAAGCAATCTGTTGTTGAGCGTGGTTAACAGTTGCAAGATGAAACTGTGCTAACAGAAGAATATGTGGAGCTATGGGTAGGCACACAATATGACAGCAAGGATTAGCAATTAACGAATACAGATTAGCGATTGTTCAATCCGGATCCAAAGTACAAATCACAGCTGCTGGCTAAGACGTGTCGAGACGTAGCGCAACAAGGTGAAAACAAAGGATGATGGAAAGAACGCACAGAACAAGCAAATAACCGGATTTTTTTCTTTTTCCTGAATTTTTCCTTGATTTTCCCAAAAGGCACTAGTAGGAATCAAACTTTTTTATTTTTTCACTATTTTTTTATATTTTTTCTCTGAACAAGGATCACAAAAGATACAACCACAAAAATTGGCACCTACAACTGAGGTGGGATGTGGTCTATAGAAAAATAGCACATTCTCTGAAAAGCGTGCAAAAACTTTGACAATTTTTTTCTTTATTTTCCTTATTTTTTTGGTAATTTTGATGAAATTAAACAGGGCGAAGCAATCTGTTGTTGAGCGTGGTTAACAATTGCAAGATGAAACTGTGCTGACAGAAGAATATGTGGAGCTATGGGTCGGCACACAATATGACCGCAAGGATTAGCAATTAACGAATACAGATTAGCGATTGTTCAATCCGGATCCAAAGTACAAATCACAGCTGCTGGCTAAGACGTGTCGAGATGTAGCGCAACAAGGTGAAAACAAAGGATGATGGAAAGAACGCACAGAACAAGCAAATAACCGGATTTTTTCTTTTTCCTGAATTTTTCCTTGATTTTCCCAAAAGGCACTAGTAGGAATCAAACTTTTTTATTTTTTCACTATTTTTTTTATATTTTTCTCTGAACAAGGATCACAAAAGATGCAACCACAAAAATTGGCACCTATAACTGAGGTGGGATGTGGTCTACAGAAAAATAGCACGTTCTCTGAAAAGCGTGTGAAACCTTTGACAATTTTTTTTCTTTATTTTCCTGATTTTTTTGTCAATTTTGATGAAACCAAACAGGGCAAAGCAATCTGTTGTTGAGCGTGGTTAACAGTTGCAAGATGAAACTGTGCTAACAGAAGAATATGTGGAGCTATGGGTAGGCACACAATATGACAGCAAGGATTAGCAATTAACGAATACAGATTAGCGATTGTTCAATCCGGATCCAAAGTACAAATCACAGCTGCTGGCTAAGACGTGTCGAGACGTAGCGCAACAAGGTGAAAACAAAGGATGATGGAAAGAACGCACAGAACAAGCAAATAACCGGATTTTTTTCTTTTTCCTGAATTTTTCCTTGATTTTCCCAAAAGGCACTAGTAGGAATCAAACTTTTTTATTTTTTCACTATTTTTTTATATTTTTTCTCTGAACAAGGATCACAAAAGATACAACCACAAAAATTGGCACCTACAACTGAGGTGGGATGTGGTCTATAGAAAAATAGCACATTCTCTGAAAAGCGTGCAAAAACTTTGACAATTTTTTTCTTTATTTTCCTTATTTTTTTGGTAATTTTGATGAAATTAAACAGGGCGAAGCAATCTGTTGTTGAGCGTGGTTAACAATTGCAAGATGAAACTGTGCTGACAGAAGAATATGTGGAGCTATGGGTCGGCACACAATATGACCGCAAGGATTAGCAATTAACGAATACAGATTAGCGATTGTTCAATCCGGATCCAAAGTACAAATCACAGCTGCTGGCTAAGACGTGTCGAGATGTAGCGCAACAAGGTGAAAACAAAGGATGATGGAAAGAACGCACAGAACAAGCAAATAACCGGATTTTTTCTTTTTCCTGAATTTTTCCTTGATTTTCCCAAAAGGCACTAGTAGGAATCAAACTTTTTTATTTTTTCACTATTTTTTTATATTTTTTCTCTGAACAAGGATCACAAAAGATACAACCACAAAAATTGGCACCTACAACTGAGGTGGGATGTGGTCTATAGAAAAATAGCACATTCTCTGAAAAGCGTGCAAAAACTTTGACAATTTTTTTCTTTATTTTCCTTATTTTTTTGGTAATTTTGATGAAATTAAACAGGGCGAAGCAATCTGTTTTTGAGCGTGGTTAACAATTGCAAGATGAAACTGTGCTGACAGAAGAATATGTGGAGCTATGGGTCGGCACACAATATGACCGCAAGGATTAGCAATTAACGAATACAGATTAGCGATTGTTCAATCCGGATCCAAAGTACAAATCACAGCTGCTGGCTAAGACGTGTCGAGACGTAGCGCAACAAGGTGAAAACAAAGGATGATGGAAAAAAGCACAGAACAAGCAAATAACCGGATTTTTTCTTTTTCCTGAATTTTTCCCTGATTTTCCCAAAAGGCACTAGTAGGAATCAAACCTTTTTATTTTTTCACTATTTTTTTTATATTTTTCTCTGAACAAGGATCACAAAAGATGCAACCACAAAAATTCGCACCTACAACTGAAGTGGGATGTGGTCTACAGAAAAATAGCACGTTCTCTGAAAAGCCTGCAAAAACTTTGACAATTTTTTTTCTTTATTTTCCTAATTTTTTTGGCAATTTTGATGAAACCAAACAGGGCGAAGCAATCTATTGTTGAGCGTGGTTAACCGTTACAATATGAAACTATGCTGACAGAAGAATATGTGGAGCTATGGGTAGGCACACAATATGACAGCAAGGATTAGCAATTAACGAATATAGATTAGCGATTGTTCAATCCGGATCCAAAGTACAAATCACAGCTGCTGACTAAGACGTGTCGAGACGTAGCGCAACAAGGTGAAAACATAGGATGATGGAAAGAACGCACAGAACAAGCAAATAACCGGATTTTTTCTTTTTCCTGAATTTTTCCCTTATTTTCCCAAAAGGCACTAGTAGGAATCAAACTTTTTTATTCTTTCACTATTTTTTTTATATTTTTCTCTGAACAAGGATCACAAAAGATGCAACCACAAAAATTGGCACCTACAACTGAGGTGGGATGTGGTCTACAGAAAAATAGCACGTTCTCTGAAAAGCGTGCAAAAACTTTGATAATTTTTTTTCTTTATTTTCCTGATTTTTTTGGTAATTTTGATGAAACCAAACAGGGCGAAGCAATCTGTTGTTGAGCGTGGTTAACAGTTGCAAGATGAAACTGTGCTGATAGAAGAATATGTGGAGCTATGGGTAGGCACACAATATGAGAGCAAGGATTAGCAATTAACGAATACAGATTAGCGATTGTTCAATCCGGATCCAAAGTACAAATCACAGCTGCTGGCTAAGACGTGTCGAGACGTAGCGCAACAAGGTGAAAACAAAGGATGATGGAAAGAAAGCACAGAACAAGCAAATAACCGGATTTTTTCTTTTTCCTGAATTTTTCCCTGATTTTCCCAAAAGGCACTAGTAGGAATCAAACTTTTTTATTTTTTCACTATTTTTTTATATTTTTCTCTGAACAAGGATCAGAAAAGATGCAACCACAAAAATTGGCACCTACAACTGAAGTGGGATGTGGTCTACAGAAAAATAGCACGTTCTCTGAAAAGCGTGCAAAAACTTTGACAATTTTTTTTTCTTTATTTTCCTAATTTTTTTTGGCAATTTTGATAAAACCAAACAGGGCGAAGCAATCTATTGTTGAGCGTGGTTAACAGTTGCAAGATGAAACTGTGCTGACAGAAGAATATGTGGAGCTATGGGTAGGCACACAATATGACAGCAAGGATTAGCAATTAACGAATACAGATTAGCGATTGTTCAATCCGGATCCAAAGTACAAATCACAGCTGCTGGCTAAGACGTGTCGAGACGTAGCGCAACAAGGTGAAAACAAAGGATGATGGAAAGAACGCACAGAACAAGCAAATAACCAGATTTTTTCTTTTTCCTTAATTTTTCCCTGATTTTCCCAAAAGGCACTAGTAGGAATCAAACTTTTTTATTTTTTCACTATTTTTTATATTTTTTCTCCGAACAAGGATCACAAAAGATACAACCACAAAAATTGGCACCTACAACTGAGGTGGGATGTGGTCTATAGAAAAATAGCACGTTCTCTGAAAAGCGTGCAAAAACTTTGACAATTTTTCTTTATTTTTCTGATTTTTTTGTCAATTTTGATGAAACCAAACAGGGCAAAGCAATCTGTTGTTGAGCGTGGTTAACAGTTGCAAGATGAAACTGTGCTAACAGAAGAATATGTGGAGCTATGGGTAGGCACACAATATGAGAGCAAGGATTAGCAATTAACGAATACAGATTAGCGATTGTTTAATCCGGATCCAAAGTACAAATCACAGCTGCTGGCTAAGACGTGTCGAGACGTAGCGCAACAAGGTGAAAACAAAGGATGATGGAAAGAACGCACAGAACAAGCAAATAACCAGATTTTTTCTTTTTCCTGAATTTTTCCCTGATTTTCGCAAAAGGCACTAGTAGGAATGAAACTTTTTTATTTTTTCACTATTTTTTTTATATTTTTCTCTGAACAAGGATCACAAAAGATGCAACCACAAAAATTGGCACCAACAACTGAAGTGGGATGTGGTCTACAGAAAAATAGCACGTTCTCTGAAAAGCGTGCAAAACCTTTGACAATTTTTTTTCTTTATTTTCCTAATTTTTTTGGCAATTTTGATGAAACCAAACAGGGCGAAGCAATCTATTGTTGAGCGTGGTTAACAGTTACAAGATGAAACTATGTTGTCAGAAGAATATGTGGAGCTATGGGTAGGCACACAGTATGACAGCAAGGATTAGCAATTAACGAATACAGATTAGCGATTGTTCAATCCGGATCCAAAGTACAAATCACAGCTGCTGGCTAAGACGTGTCGAGACGTAGCGCAACAAGGTGAAAACAAAGGATGATGGAAAGAACGCACAGAACAAGCAAATAACCGGATTTTTTCTTTTTCCTGAATTTTTCCCTTATTTTCCCAAAAGGCACTAGTAGGAATCAAACTTTTTTATTCTTTCACTATTTTTTTTTATATTTTTCTCTGAACAAGGATCACAAAAGATGCAACCACAAAAATTGGCACCTACAACTGAGGTGGGATGTGGTCTACAGAAAAATAGCACGTTCTCTGAAAAGCGTGCAAACCTTTGACAATTTTTTTCTTTATTTTCCTGATTTTTTTGTCAATTTTGATGAAACCAAACAGGGCAAAGCAATCTGTTGTTGAGCGTGGTTAACAGTTGCAAGATGAAACTGTGCTAACAGAAGAATATGTGGAGCTATGGGTAGGCGCATAATATGACAGCAACGATTAGCAATTAACGAATACAGATTAGCGATTGTTCAATCCGGATCCAAAGTACAAATCACAGCTGCTGGCTAAGACGTGTCGAGACGTAGCGCAACAAGGTGAAAACAAAGGATGATGGAAAGAACGCAAAGAACAAGCAAATAACCGGATTTTTTCTTTTTCCTGAATTTTTTCCTGATTTTCCCAAAAGGCACTAGTAGGAATCAAACTTTTTTATTTTTTCACTTTTTTTATATTTTTCTCTGAACAAGGATCACAAAAGATGCAACCACAAAAATTGGCACCTACAACTGAGGTGGGATGTGGTCTACAGAAAAATAGCACATTCTCTGAAAAGCGTGCAAAAACTTTGACAATTTTTTTTCTTTATTTTTCTGATTTTTTTGGCAATTTTGATGAAACCAAACAGGGCAAAGCAATCTGTTGTTGAGCGTGGTTAACAGTTGCAAGATGAAACTGTGCTGACAGAAGAATATGTGGAGCTATGGGTAGGCACACAATATGACAGCAAGGATTAGCAATTAACGAATACAGATTAGCGATTGTTCAATCCGGATCCAAAGTACAAATCACAGCTGCTGGCTAAGACGTGTCGAGACGTAGCGCAACAAGGTGAAAACAAAGGATGATGGAAAGAACGCACAGAACAAGCAAATAACCAGATTTTTCTTTTTCCTGAATTTTTCCCTGATTTTCCCAAAAGGCACCAGTAGGAATCAAACTTTTTTATTTTTTCACTATTTTTTTATATTTTTTCTCTGAACAAGGATCATAAAAGATGCAACCACAAAAATTGGCACCTACAACTGAGGTGGGATGTGGTCTACAGAAAAATAGCACGTTCTCTGAAAAGCGTGCAAAAACTTTGACAATTTTTTTTCTTTATTTTCCTGATTTTTTTGGCAATTTTGATAAAACCAAACAGGGCGAAGCAATCTGTTGTTGAGCGTGGTTAACAGTTGCAAGATGAAACTGTGCTGACAGAAGAATATGTGGAGCTATGGGTAGGCACACAATATGACAGCAAGGATTAGCAATTAACGAATACAGATTAGCGATTGTTCAATCCGGATCCAAAGTACAAATCACAGCTGCTGGCTAAGACGTGTCGAGACGTAGCGCAACAAGGTGAAAACAAAGGATGATGGAAAGAACGCACAGAACAAGCAAATAACCGGATTTTTTCTTTTTCCTGAATTTTTCCCTGATTTTCCCAAAAGGCACTAGTAGGAATCAAACTTTTTTATTTTTTCACTTTTTTTTTTATATTTTTCTCTGAACAAGGATCACAAAAGATGCAACCACAAAAATTGGCACCTACAACTGAGGTGGGATGTGGTCTACAGAAAAATAGCACGTTCTCTGAAAAGCGTGCAAAAACTTTGACAATTTTTTTCTTTATTTTCCTGATTTTTTTGGCAATTTTGATGAAACCAAATAGGGCGAAGCAATCTGTTGTTGAGCGTGGTTAACAGTTGCAAGATGAAACTGTGCTGACAGAAGAATATGTGGAGCTATGGGTAGGCACACAATATGACAGCAAGGATTAGCAATTAACGAATACAGATTAGCGATTGTTCAATCCGGATCCAAAGTACAAATCACAGCTGCTGGCTAAGACGTGTCGAGACGTAGCGCAACAAGGTGAAAACAAAGGATGATGGAAAGAACGCACAGAACAAGCAAATAACCAGATTTTTTCTTTTTTCTAAATTTTTCCCTGATTTTCCCAAAAGGCACTAGTAGGAATCAAACTTTTTTATTTTTTCACTATTTTTTATATTTTTTCTCCGAACAAGGATCACAAAAGATACAACCACAAAAATTGGCACCTACAACTGAGGTGGGATGTGGTCTATAGAAAAATAGCACGTTCTCTGAAAAGCGTGCAAAAACTTTGACAATTTTTTTCTTTATTTTCCTGATTTTTTGGCAATTTTGATGAAATTAAACAGGGCGAAGCAATCTGTTGTTGAGCGTGGTTAACAATTGCAAGATGAAACTGTGCTGACAGAAGAATATGTGGAGCTATGGGTAGGCACACAATATGACAGCAAGGATTAGCAATTAACGAATACAGATTAGCGATTGTTCAATCCGGATCCAAAGTACAAATCACAGCTGCTGGCTAAGACGTGTCGAGACGTAGCGCAACAAGGTGAAAACAAAGGATGATGGAAAGAACGCACAGAACAAGCAAATAACCGGATTTTTTCTTTTTCCTGAATTTTTCCCTGATTTTCCCAAAAGGCACTAGTAGGAATCAAACTTTTTTATTTTTTCACTTTTTTTATATTTTTCTCTGAACAAGGATCACAAAAGATGCAACCACAAAAATTGGCACCTACAACTGAGGTGGGATATGGTCTACAGAAAAATAGCACGTTCTCTAAAAAGCGTGCAAAAACTTTGACAATTTTTTTTCTTTATTTTCCTGATTTTTTTGGCAATTTTGATGAAACCAAATAGGGTGAAGCAATCTGTTGTTGAGCGTGGTTAACAGTTGCAAGATGAAACTGTGCTGACAGAAGAATATGTGGAGCTATGGGTAGGCACACAATATGACAGCAAGGATTAGCAATTAACGAATACAGATTAGCGATTGTTCAATCCGGATCCAAAGTACGAATCACAGCTGCTGGCTAAGACGTGTCGAGACGTAGCGCAACAAGGTGAAAACAAAGGATGATGGAAAGAACGCACAGAACAAGCAAATAACCAGATTTTTCTTTTTCCTGAATTTTTCCCTGATTTTCCCAAAAGGCACCAGTAGGAATCAAACTTTTTTATTTTTTCACTATTTTTTTATATTTTTTCTCTGAACAAGGATCATAAAAGATGCAACCACAAAAATTGGCACCTACAACTGAGGTGGGATGTGGTCTACAGAAAAATAGCACGTTCTCTGAAAAGCGTGCAAAAACTTTGACAATTTTTTTTCTTTATTTTCCTGATTTTTTTGTCAATTTTGATAAAACCAAACAGGGCGAAGCAATCTGTTGTTGAGCGTGGTTAACAGTTGCAAGATGAAACTGTGCTGACAGAAGAATATGTGGAGCTATGGGTAGGCACACAATATGACAGCAAGGATTAGCAATTAACGAATACAGATTAGCGATTGTTCAATCCGGATCCAAAGTACAAATCACAGCTGCTGGCTAAGACGTGTCGAGACGTAGCGCAACAAGGTGAAAACAAAGGATGATGGAAAGAACGCACAGAACAAGCAATTAACCGGATTTTTTCTTTTTCCTGAATTTTTCCCTGATTTTCCCAAAAGGCACTAGTAGGAATCAAACTTTTTTATTTTTTCACTTTTTTTTATATTTTTCTCTGAACAAGGATCACAAAAGATGCAACCACAAAAATTGGCACCTACAACTGAGGTGGGATGTGGTCTACAGAAAAATAGCACGTTCTCTGAAAAGCGTGCAAAAACTTTGACAATTTTTTTCTTTATTTTCCTGATTTTTTTGGCAATTTTGATGAAACCAAATAGGGCGAAGCAATCTGTTGTTGAGCGTGGTTAACAGTTGCAAGATGAAACTGTGCTGACAGAAGAATATGTGGAGCTATGGGTAGGCACACAATATGACAGCAAGGATTAGCAATTAACGAATACAGATTAGCGATTGTTCAATCCGGATCCAAAGTACAAATCACAGCTGCTGGCTAAGACGTGTCGAGACGTAGCGCAACAAGGTGAAAACAAAGGATGATGGAAAGAACGCACAGAACAAGCAAATAACCGGATTTTTTCTTTTTCCTGAATTTTTCCCTGATTTTCCCAAAAGGCACTAGTAGGAATCAAACTTTTTTATTTTTTCACTTTTTTTATATTTTTCTCTGAACAAGGATCACAAAAGATGCAACCACAAAAATTGGCACCTACAACTGAGGTGGGATATGGTCTACAGAAAAATAGCACGTTCTCTAAAAAGCGTGCAAAAACTTTGACAATTTTTTTTCTTTATTTTCCTGATTTTTTTGGCAATTTTGATGAAACCAAATAGGGTGAAGCAATCTGTTGTTGAGCGTGGTTAACAGTTGCAAGATGAAACTGTGCTGACAGAAGAATATGTGGAGCTATGGGTAGGCACACAATATGACAGCAAGGATTAGCAATTAACGAATACAGATTAGCGATTGTTCAATCCGGATCCAAAGTACGAATCACAGCTGCTGGCTAAGACGTGTCGAGACGTAGCGCAACAAGGTGAAAACAAAGGATGATGGAAAGAACGCACAGAACAAGCAAATAACCAGATTTTTCTTTTTCCTGAATTTTTCCCTGATTTTCCCAAAAGGCACCAGTAGGAATCAAACTTTTTTATTTTTTCACTATTTTTTTATATTTTTTCTCTGAACAAGGATCATAAAAGATGCAACCACAAAAATTGGCACCTACAACTGAGGTGGGATGTGGTCTACAGAAAAATAGCACGTTCTCTGAAAAGCGTGCAAAAACTTTGACAATTTTTTTTCTTTATTTTCCTGATTTTTTTGGCAATTTTGATAAAACCAAACAGGGCGAAGCAATCTGTTGTTGAGCGTGGTTAACAGTTGCAAGATGAAACTGTGCTGACAGAAGAATATGTGGAGCTATGGGTAGGCACACAATATGACAGCAAGGATTAGCAATTAACGAATACAGATTAGCGATTGTTCAATCCGGATCCAAAGTACAAATCACAGCTGCTGGCTAAGACGTGTCGAGACGTAGCGCAACAAGGTGAAAACAAAGGATGATGGAAAGAACGCACAGAACAAGCAATTAACCGGATTTTTTCTTTTTCCTGAATTTTTCCCTGATTTTCCCAAAAGGCACTAGTAGGAATCAAACTTTTTTATTTTTTCACTTTTTTTTATATTTTTCTCTGAACAAGGATCACAAAAGATGCAACCACAAAAATTGGCACCTACAACTGAGGTGGGATGTGGTCTACAGAAAAATAGCACGTTCTCTGAAAAGCGTGCAAAAACTTTGACAATTTTTTTCTTTATTTTCCTGATTTTTTTGGCAATTTTGATGAAACCAAATAGGGCGAAGCAATCTGTTGTTGAGCGTGGTTAACAGTTGCAAGATGAAACTGTGCTGACAGAAGAATATGTGGAGCTATGGGTAGGCACACAATATGACAGCAAGGATTAGCAATTAACGAATACAGATTAGCGATTGTTCAATCCGGATCCAAAGTACAAATCACAGCTGCTGGCTAAGACGTGTCGAGACGTAGCGCAACAAGGTGAAAACAAAGGATGATGGAAAGAACGCACAGAACAAGCAAATAACCAGATTTTTTCTTTTTTCTAAATTTTTCCCTGATTTTCCCAAAAGGCACTAGTAGGAATCAAACTTTTTTATTTTTTCACTATTTTTTATATTTTTTCTCCGAACAAGGATCACAAAAGATACAACCACAAAAATTGGCACCTACAACTGAGGTGGGATGTGGTCTATAGAAAAATAGCACGTTCTCTGAAAAGCGTGCAAAAACTTTGACAATTTTTTTCTTTATTTTCCTGATTTTTTGGCAATTTTGATGAAATTAAACAGGGCGAAGCAATCTGTTGTTGAGCGTGGTTAACAATTGCAAGATGAAACTGTGCTGACAGAAGAATATGTGGAGCTATGGGTAGGCACACAATATGACAGCAAGGATTAGCAATTAACGAATACAGATTAGCGATTGTTCAATCCGGATCCAAAGTACAAATCACAGCTGCTGGCTAAGACGTGTCGAGACGTAGCGCAACAAGGTGAAAACAAAGGATGATGGAAAGAACGCACAGAACAAGCAAATAACCGGATTTTTTCTTTTTCCTGAATTTTTCCCTGATTTTCCCAAAAGGCACTAGTAGGAATCAAACTTTTTTATTTTTTCACTTTTTTTATATTTTTCTCTGAACAAGGATCACAAAAGATGCAACCACAAAAATTGGCACCTACAACTGAGGTGGGATATGGTCTACAGAAAAATAGCACGTTCTCTAAAAAGCGTGCAAAAACTTTGACAATTTTTTTTCTTTATTTTCCTGATTTTTTTGGCAATTTTGATGAAACCAAATAGGGTGAAGCAATCTGTTGTTGAGCGTGGTTAACAGTTGCAAGATGAAACTGTGCTGACAGAAGAATATGTGGAGCTATGGGTAGGCACACAATATGACAGCAAGGATTAGCAATTAACGAATACAGATTAGCGATTGTTCAATCCGGATCCAAAGTACAAATCACAGCTGCTGGCTAAGACGTGTCGAGACGTAGCGCAACAAGGTGAAAACAAAGGATGATGGAAAGAACGCACAGAACAAGCAAATAACCGGATTTTTTCTTTTTCCTAAATTTTTCCCTGATTTTCCCAAAAGGCACTAGTAGGAATCAAACTTTTTTATTTTTTCACTATTTTTTATATTTTTTCTCTGAACAAGGATCACAAAAGATACAACCACAAAAATTGGCACCTACAATTGAGGTGGGATGTGGTCTATAGAAAAATAGCACGTTCTCTGAAAAGCGTGCAAAAACTTTGACAATTTTTTTCTTTATTTTCCTGATTTTTTTGGCAATTTTGATGAAATTAAACAGGGCGAAGCAATCTGTTGTTGAGCGTGGTTAACAATTGCAAGATGAAACTGTGCTGACAGAAGAATATGTGGAGCTATGGGTAGGCACACAATATGACAGCAAGGATTAGCAATTAACGAATACAGATTAGCGATTGTTCAATCCAGATCCAAAGTACAAATCACAGCTGCTGGCTAAGACGTGTCGAGACGTAGCGCAACAAGGTGAAAACAAAGGATGATGGAAAGAAAGCACAGATCAAGCAAATAACCGGATTTTTTCTTTTTCCTGAATTTTTCCCTGATTTTCCCAAAAGGCACTAGTAGGAATCAAACTTTTTTATTTTTTCACTATTTTTTTTATATTTTTCTCTGAACAAGGATCACAAAAGATGCAACCACAAAAATTGGCACCTACAACTGAAGTGGGATGTGATCTACAGAAAAATAGCACGTTCTCTGAAAAGCGTACAAAAACTTTGACAATTTTTTTTCTTTATTTTACTAATTTTTTTGGCAATTTTGATGAAACCAAACAGGGCGAAGCAATCTATTGTTGAGCGTGGTTAACAGTTGCAAGATGAAACTATGCTGACAGAAGAATATGTGGAGCTATGGGTAGGCACACAATATGACAGCAAGGATTAGCAATTAACGAATACAGATTAGCGATTGTTCAATCCAGATCCAAAGTACAAATCACAGCTGCTGGCTAAGACGTGTCGAGACGTAGCGCAACAAGGTGAAAACAAAGGATGATGGAAAGAACGCACAGAACAAGCAAATAACCGGATTTTTTCTTTTTCCTGAATTTTTCCCTTATTTTCCCAAAAGGCACTAGTAGGAATCAAACTTTTTTATTCTTTCACTATTTTTTTTTATATTTTTCTCTGAACAAGGATCACAAAAGATGCAACCACAAAAATTGGCACCTACAACTGAGGTGGGATGTGGTCTACAGAAAAATAGCACGTTCTCTGAAAAGCGTGCAAACCTTTGACAATTTTTTTCTTTATTTTCCTGATTTTTTTGTCAATTTTGATGAAACCAAACAGGGCAAAGCAATCTGTTGTTGAGCGTGGTTAACAGTTGCAAGATGAAACTGTGCTAACAGAAGAATATGTGGAGCTATGGGTAGGCGCACAATATGACAGCAACGATTAGCAATTAACGAATACAGATTAGCGATTGTTCAATCCGGATCCAAAGTACAAATCACAGCTGCTGGCTAAGACGTGTCGAGACGTAGCGCAACAAGGTGAAAACAAAGGATGATGGAAAGAACGCAAAGAACAAGCAAATAACCGGATTTTTTCTTTTTCCTGAATTTTTTCCTGATTTTCCCAAAAGGCACTAGTAGGAATCAAACTTTTTTATTTTTTCACTTTTTTTATATTTCTCTCTGAACAAGGATCACAAAAGATGCAACCACAAAAATTGGCACCTACAACTGAGGTGGGATGTGGTCTACAGAAAAATAGCACATTCTCTGAAAAGCGTGCAAAAACTTTGACAATTTTTTTTCTTTATTTTTCTGATTTTTTTGGCAATTTTGATGAAACCAAACAGGGCAAAGCAATCTGTTGTTGAGCGTGGTTAACAGTTGCAAGATGAAACTGTGCTGACAGAAGAATATGTGGAGCTATGGGTAGGCACACAATATGACAGCAAGGATTAGCAATTAACGAATACAGATTAGCGATTGTTCAATCCGGATCCAAAGTACAAATCACAGCTGCTGGCTAAGACGTGTCGAGACGTAGCGCAACAAGGTGAAAACAAAGGATGATGGAAAGAACGCACAGAACAAGCAAATAACCAGATTTTTCTTTTTCCTGAATTTTTCCCTGATTTTCCCAAAAGGCACCAGTAGGAATCAAACTTTTTTATTTTTTCACTTTTTTTTATATTTTTCTCTGAACAAGGATCACAAAAGATGCAACCACAAAAATTGGCACCTACAACTGAGGTGGGATGTGGTCTACAGAAAAATAGCACGTTCTCTGAAAAGCGTGCAAAAACTTTGACAATTTTTTTTCTTTATTTTCCTGATTTTTTTGGCAATTTTGATAAAACCAAACAGGGCGAAGCAATCTGTTGTTGAGCGTGGTTAACAGTTGCAAGATGAAACTGTGCTGACAGAAGAATATGTGGAGCTATGGGTAGGCACACAATATGACAGCAAGGATTAGCAATTAACGAATACAGATTAGCGATTGTTCAATCCGGATCCAAAGTACAAATCACAGCTGCTGGCTAAGACGTGTCGAGACGTAGCGCAACAAGGTGAAAACAAAGGATGATGGAAAGAACGCACAGAACAAGCAAATAACCGGATTTTTTCTTTTTCCTGAATTTTTCCCTGATTTTCCCAAAAGGCACTAGTAGGAATCAAACTTTTTTATTTTTTCACTTTTTTTTATATTTTTCTCTGAACAAGGATCACAAAAGATGCAACCACAAAAATTGGCACCTACAACTGAGGTGGGATGTGGTCTACAGAAAAATAGCACGTTCTCTGAAAAGCGTGCAAAAACTTTGACAATTTTTTTCTTTATTTTCCTGACTTTTTTGGCAATTTTGATGAAACCAAATAGGGCGAAGCAATCTGTTGTTGAGCGTGGTTAATAGTTGCAAGATGAAACTGTGCTGACAGAAGAATATGTGGAGCTATGGGTAGGCACACAATATGACAGCAAGGATTAGCAATTAACGAATACAGATTAGCGATTGTTCAATCCGGATCCAAAGTACAAATCACAGCTGCTGGCTAAGACGTGTCGAGACGTAGCGCAACAAGGTGAAAACAAAGGATGATGGAAAGAACGCACAGAACAAGCAAATAACCAGATTTTTTCTTTTTTCTAAATTTTTCCCTGATTTTCCCAAAAGGCACTAGTAGGAATCAAACTTTTTTATTTTTTCACTATTTTTTATATTTTTTCTCCGAACAAGGATCACAAAAGATACAACCACAAAAATTGGCACCTACAACTGAGGTGGGATGTGGTCTATAGAAAAATAGCACGTTCTCTGAAAAGCGTGCAAAAACTTTGACAATTTTTTTCTTTATTTTCCTGATTTTTTGGCAATTTTGATGAAATTAAACAGGGCGAAGCAATCTGTTGTTGAGCGTGGTTAACAGTTGCAAGATGAAACTGTGCTGACAGAAGAATATGTGGAGCTATGGGTAGGCACACAATATGACAGCAAGGATTAGCAATTAACGAATACAGATTAGCGATTGTTCAATCCGGATCCAAAGTACAAATCACAGCTGCTGGCTAAGACGTGTCGAGACGTAGCGCAACAAGGTGAAAACAAAGGATGATGGAAAGAACGCACAGAACAAGCAAATAACCGGATTTTTTCTTTTTCCTGAATTTTTCCCTGATTTTCCCAAAAGGCACTAGTAGGAATCAAACTTTTTTATTTTTTCACTTTTTTTTATATTTTTCTCTGAACAAGGATCACAAAAGATGCAACCACAAAAATTGGCACCTACAACTGAGGTGGGATGTGGTCTACAGAAAAATAGCACGTTCTCTGAAAAGCGTGCAAAAACTTTGACAATTTTTTTCTTTATTTTCCTGATTTTTTTGGCAATTTTGATGAAACCAAATAGGGCGAAGCAATCTGTTGTTGAGCGTGGTTAACAGTTGCAAGATGAAACTGTGCTGACAGAAGAATATGTGGAGCTATGGGTAGGCACACAATATGACAGCAAGGATTAGCAATTAACGAATACAGATTAGCGATTGTTCAATCCGGATCCAAAGTACAAATCACAGCTGCTGGCTAAGACGTGTCGAGACGTAGCGCAACAAGGTGAAAACAAAGGATGATGGAAAGAACGCACAGAACAAGCAAATAACCAGATTTTTTCTTTTTTCTAAATTTTTCCCTGATTTTCCCAAAAGGCACTAGTAGGAATCAAACTTTTTTATTTTTTCACTATTTTTTATATTTTTTCTCCGAACAAGGAGCACAAAAGATACAACCACAAAAATTGGCACCTACAACTGAGGTGGGATGTGGTCTATAGAAAAATAGCACGTTCTCTGAAAAGCGTGCAAAAACTTTGACAATTTTTTTCTTTATTTTCCTGATTTTTTGGCAATTTTGATGAAATTAAACAGGGCGAAGCAATCTGTTGTTGAGCGTGGTTAACAATTGCAAGATGAAACTGTGCTGACAGAAGAATATGTGGAGCTATGGGTAGGCACACAATATGACAGCAAGGATTAGCAATTAACGAATACAGATTAGCGATTGTTCAATCCGGATCCAAAGTACAAATCACAGCTGCTGGCTAAGACGTGTCGAGACGTAGCGCAACAAGGTGAAAACAAAGGATGATGGAAAGAACGCACAGAACAAGCAAATAACCGGATTTTTTCTTTTTCCTGAATTTTTCCCTGATTTTCCCAAAAGGCACTAGTAGGAATCAAACTTTTTTATTTTTTCACTTTTTTTATATTTTTCTCTGAACAAGGATCACAAAAGATGCAACCACAAAAATTGGCACCTACAACTGAGGTGGGATATGGTCTACAGAAAAATAGCACGTTCTCTAAAAAGCGTGCAAAAACTTTGACAATTTTTTTTCTTTATTTTCCTGATTTTTTTGGCAATTTTGATGAAACCAAATAGGGTGAAGCAATCTGTTGTTGAGCGTGGTTAACAGTTGCAAGATGAAACTGTGCTGACAGAAGAATATGTGGAGCTATGGGTAGGCACACAATATGACAGCAAGGATTAGCAATTAACGAATACAGATTAGCGATTGTTCAATCCGGATCCAAAGTACAAATCACAGCTGCTGGCTAAGACGTGTCGAGACGTAGCGCAACAAGGTGAAAACAAAGGATGATGGAAAGAACGCACAGAACAAGCAAATAACCGGATTTTTTCTTTTTCCTAAATTTTTCCCTGATTTTCCCAAAAGGCACTAGTAGGAATCAAACTTTTTTATTTTTTCACTATTTTTTATATTTTTTCTCTGAACAAGGATCACAAAAGATACAACCACAAAAATTGGCACCTACAATTGAGGTGGGATGTGGTCTATAGAAAAATAGCACGTTCTCTGAAAAGCGTGCAAAAACTTTGACAATTTTTTTCTTTATTTTCCTGATTTTTTTGGCAATTTTGATGAAATTAAACAGGGCGAAGCAATCTGTTGTTGAGCGTGGTTAACAATTGCAAGATGAAACTGTGCTGACAGAAGAATATGTGGAGCTATGGGTAGGCACACAATATGACAGCAAGGATTAGCAATTAACGAATACAGATTAGCGATTGTTCAATCCAGATCCAAAGTACAAATCACAGCTGCTGGCTAAGACGTGTCGAGACGTAGCGCAACAAGGTGAAAACAAAGGATGATGGAAAGAAAGCACAGATCAAGCAAATAACCGGATTTTTTCTTTTTCCTGAATTTTTCCCTGATTTTCCCAAAAGGCACTAGTAGGAATCAAACTTTTTTATTTTTTCACTATTTTTTTTATATTTTTCTCTGAACAAGGATCACAAAAGATGCAACCACAAAAATTGGCACCTACAACTGAAGTGGGATGTGATCTACAGAAAAATAGCACGTTCTCTGAAAAGCGTACAAAAACTTTGACAATTTTTTTTCTTTATTTTACTAATTTTTTTGGCAATTTTGATGAAACCAAACAGGGCGAAGCAATCTATTGTTGAGCGTGGTTAACAGTTGCAAGATGAAACTATGCTGACAGAAGAATATGTGGAGCTATGGGTAGGCACACAATATGACAGCAAGGATTAGCAATTAACGAATACAGATTAGCGATTGTTCAATCCGGATCCAAAGTACAAATCACAGCTGCTGGCTAAGACGTGTCGAGACGTAGCGCAACAAGGTGAAAACAAAGGATGATGGAAAGAACGCACAGAACAAGCAAATAACCGGATTTTTTCTTTTTCCTGAATTTTTCCCTGATTTTCCCAAAAGGCACTAGTAGGAATCAAACTTTTTTATTTTTTCACTATTTTTTATATTTTTTCTCTGAACAAGGATCACAAAAGATGCAACCACAAAAATTGGCACCTACAACTGAGGTGGGATGTGGTCTACAGAAAAATAGCACGTTCTCTGAAAAGCGTGCAAAAACTTTGACAATTTTTTTCTTTATTTTCCTGATTTTTTTGGCAATTTTGATGAAACCAAACAGGGCGAAGCAATCTGTTGTTGAGCGTGGTTAACAGTTGCAAGATGAAACTGTACTGACAGAAGAATATGTGGAGCTATGGGTAGGCACACAATATGACAGCAAGGATTAGCAATTAACGAATATAGATTAGCGATTGTTCAATCCGGATCCAAAGTACAAATCACAGCTGCTGGCTAAGACGTGTCGAGACGTAGCGCAACCAGGTGAAAACAAAGGATGATGGAAAGAACGCACAGAACAAGCAAATAACCGGATTTTTTCTTTTTCCTGAATTTTTCCCTGATTTTCCCAAAACGCACTAGTAGGAATCAAACTTTTTTATTTTTTCACTATTTTTTTTATATTTTTCTCTGAACAAGGATCACAAAAGATGCAACCACAAAAATTGGCACCTACAATTGAAGTGGGATGTGGTCTACAGAAAAATAGCACGTTCTCTGAAAAGCGTACAAAAACTTTGACAATTTTTTTTCTTTATTTTCCTAATTTTTTTGGCAATTTTGATGAAACCAAACAGGGCGAAGCAATCTATTGTTGAGCGTGGTTAACAGTTGCAAGATTAAACTATGCTGACAGAAGAATATGTGGAGCTATGGGTAGGCACACAATATGACAGCAAGGATTAGCAATTAACGAATACAGATTAGCGATTGTTCAATCCGGATCCAAAGTACAAATCACAGCTGCTGGCTAAGACGTGTCGAGATGTAGCGCAACAAGGTGAAAACAAAGGATGATGGAAAGAACGCACAGAACAAGCAAATAACCGGATTTTTTCTTTTTTCTGAATTTTTCCCTGATTTTCCCAAAAGGCACTAGTAGGAATCAAACTTTTTTATTTTTTCACTATTTTTTATATTTTTTCTCTGAACAAGGATCACAAAAGATGCAACCACAAAAATTGGCACCTACAACTGAGGTGGGATGTGGTCTACAGAAAAATAGCACGTTCTCTGAAAAGCGTCCAAAAACTTTGACAATTTTTTTTCTTTATTTTCCTGATTTTTTTGGAAATTTTGATGAAACCAAACAGGGCAAAGCAATTTGTTGTTGAGCGTGGTTAACAGTTGCAAGATGAAACTATGCTGACAGAAGAATATGTGGAGCTATGGGTAGGCACACAATATGACAGCAAGGATTAGCAATTAACGAATACAGATTAGCGATTGTTCAATCTGGATCCAAAGTACAAATCACAGCTGCTGGCTAAGACGTGTCGAGACGTAGCGCAACAAGATGAAAACAAAGGATGATGGAAAGAACGCACAGAACAAGCAAATAACCGGAATTTTTCATTTTCTTGAATTTTTCCCTGATTTTCCCAAAAGGCACTAGTAGGAATCAAACTTTTTTATTTTTTTCACTTTTTTTATATTTTTCTCTGAACAAGGATCACAAAAGATGCAACCACAAAAATTGGCACCTACAACTGAGGTGGGATGTGGTCTACAGAAAAATAGCACGTTCTCTGAAAAGCGCGCAAAAACTTTGACAATTTTTTTTCTTTATTTTCCTGATTTTTTTGGCAATTTTGATGAAACCAAACAGGGCGAAGCAATCTGTTGTTGAGCGTGGTTAACAGTTGCAAGATGAAACTGTGCTGACAGAAGAATATGTGGAGCTATGGGTAGGCACACAATATGACAGCAAGGATTAGCAATTAACGAATACAGATTAGTGATTGTTCAATCCGGATCCAAAGTATAAATCACAGCTGCTGGCTAAGACGTGTCGAGACGTAGCGCAACAAGGTGAAAACAAAGGATGATGGAAAGAACGCACAGAACAAGCAAATAACCGGATTTTTTCTTTTTCCTGAATTTTTCCCTGATTTTCCCAAAAGGCACTAGTAGGAATCAAACTTTTTTATTTTTTCACTATTTTTTTTATATTTTTCTCTGAACAAGGATCACAAAAGATGCAACCACAAAAATTGGCACCTACAACTGAAGTGGGATGTGGTCTACAGAAAAATAGCACGTTCTCTGAAAAGCGTACAAAAACTTTGACAATTTTTTTCTTTATTTTCCTAATTTTTTTGGCAATTTTGATGAAACCAAACAGGGCGAAGCAATCTATTGTTGAGCGTGGTTAACAGTTGCAAGATTAAACTATGCTGACAGAAG
>JAKOGQ010000417.1:0-185121 GCA_022457205.1 Saccharum spontaneum
GGTCCACATCCCACCTTAGTTGTAGGTGCCAATTTTTGTGGTTGCATCTTTTTTATCCTTGTTCAGAGAAAATAATAAAAAAATAGTAAAAAATAAAAAAGTTTGATTCCCACCGTTGCCTTTTGCAAAAATCAGGGAAAAATTTAGGAAAATGGAAAAATCCGTGTCTTTTGCTTGTTCTGTGCGTTCTTTCCATCGTCCTTTGTTTTTACCTTGTTGCGCTACGTCTTAGCCAATAGTTGTGATTTGTATTTTGGATCCGGATTGAACAATCACTAATCTGCACTCGTTAATTGCTAATCCTTGCTGTCATATTGTGTGCCTTCCTATAGCTCCACATATTCTTCTATCAGCACTGGTTCATCTAGCAACTGTTACCCACGCTCAACAACAAATTGGTTCGCCCTGTTTGGTTTCATCTAAATTGCCAAAAAAATTCAGGAAAATAAAGAAAAAAAATTATCAAAGTTTTTGCACGCTCTTCAGAGAACGTGCTTTATTTCTGTAGACCACATCCCACCACAGTTGTAGATGCCAATTTTTATGGTTGCATCTTTTTTGGTCCTTGTTCAGAGAAAATTATAAAAAAATCGTGAAAAAATAAAAAAGTTTGATTCCCACTAGTGCCTTTTGGAAAAATCAGGAAAAAATTTAGAAAAAAGAAAAATCCATGTTATTTGCTTGTTCTGTGCGTTCTTTCCATCGTGCTTTGTTTTCACCTTGTTGCGCTAAGTCTCGACACGTCTTAGCCAGTAGCTGTGATTTGTACTTTGGATCCGGATTGAACAATCGCTAATATGCACTCGTTAATTGCTAATCCTTGCTGTCATATTGTGTGCCTACCCATAGCGCCACATATTCTTCTATCAGCATAGGTTCATCTTGCAACTGTTACCCACGCTCAACAACAGATTGGTTTGCCCTATTTGGTTTCATCAAAGTTGCCAAAAAAATTCAGGAAAATAAAGAAAAAAATTGTCAAAGTTTTTGCACGCTTTTCAGAGAACGTGCTTTATTTCTGTAGACCACATCCCACCTCAGTTGCAGGTGCCAATTTTTGTGGTTGTATCTTTTTTGATCCTTGTTCAGAGAAAATTATAAAAAAAATAGTGAAAAAATAAAAAAGTTTGATTCCCACTAGTGCCTTTGGGAAAAATCAGGAAAAAATTCAAAAAAAAAAGAAAAATCCGTGTTATTTGCTTGTTCTGTGCGTTCTTTCCATCGTGCTTTGTTTTCACCTTTGTGCGCTACGTCTCGACACGTCTTAGCCAGCAACTGTGATTTATACTTTGGATCCGGATTGAACAATCGCTAATCTGCACTCGTTAATTGCTAATCCTTGCTATCATATTGTGTGCCTACCGATAGCTCCACATATTCTTCTATCAGCACAGGTTCATCTTGCAACTGTTACCCACGCTCAACAACAGATTGGTTGACCCTGTTTGGTTTCATCAAAATTGCCAAAAAAATTTAGGAAAATAAAGAAAAAAATTGTCAAAGTTTTTGCACGCTTTTCAGAGAATGTGATGTATTTCTGTAGACCACATCCCACCTTTGTTGTAGGTGCCAATTTTTGTGGTTGCATCTTTTTTTATCCTTGTTCAGAGAAAATAATAAAAAATAGTAAAAAAATAAAAAAGTTTGATTCCCACCGGTGCCTTTTGCAAAAATCAGGGAAAAATTTAGGAAAAAGGAAAAATCCGTGTCATTTGCTTGTTCTGTGCGTTCTTTCCATCGTCCTTTGTTTTTATCTTGTTGCGCTACGTCTTAGCCAACAGCTGTGATTTGTATTTTGGATCCGGAATAAACAATCGCTAATCTGCACTCATTAATTGCTAATCCTTGCTGTCTTATTGTGTGCCTTCCCATAGCTCCACATATTCTTCTATCAGCACTGGTTCATCTTGCAACTGTTACCCACGCTCAATAACAGATTGCTTCGCCCTGTTTGGTTTCAACAAAATTGCCATAAAAATTCAGGAAAATGAAGAAAAAAATTGTCAAAGTTTTTACACGGTTTTCAGAGAAAGTGCTGTATTTCTGTAGACCACATCCCACCTTAGTTGTAGGTGCCAATTTTTGTGGTTGCATCTTTTTTTATCCTTGTTCAGAGAAAATAATAAAAAATAGTAAAAAAATAAAAAAGTTTGATTCCCACCAGTGTCTTTTGCAAAAATCAGGGAAAAATTTAGGAAAAAGGAAAAATTCGTGTCTTTTGCTTGTTCTGTGCGTTCTTTCCATCGTCCTTTGTTTTTACCTTGTTGCGCTACGTCTTAGCCAACAGCTGTGATTTGTATTTTGGATCCGGATTGAACAATCGCTAATCTGCACTCGTTAATTGCTAATCCTTGCTGTCATATTGTGTGCCTTCCCACAGCTCCACATATTCTTCTATCAGCACAGGTTCATCTTGCAACTGTTACCCACGCTCAACAATAGGTTGCTTCACCCAGTTTGGTTTCATCAAAATTGCCAAAAAAAATCAGGAAAATAAAGAAAAAAAATTGTAAAAGTTTTTGCACGCTTTTCAGAGAACGTGCTATATTTCTGTTGACCACATCCCACCTCAGTTGTAGGTGCTAATTTTTGTGGTTACATCTTGTTTGGTCCTTGTTCAAAGAAAATTATAAAAAAAATAGTGAAAAAATAAAAAAGTTTGATTCCCACGAGTGCCTTTTGGAAAAATCAGGAAAAAATTCAGGAAAAAGGAAAAATCCGTGTTATTTGCTTGTTCTGTGTGTTCTTTCCATCGTCCTTTCTTTTCACCTTATTGCGTTATGTCTCGACATGTCTTAGCCAGCAGCTGTGATTTGTACTTCGGATCCGGATTGAAAGGTCGCTAATCTGCACTCGTTAATTGCTAATCCTTGCTGTTATATTGTGTGCCTACCCATAGCTCCACATATTCTTCTATCAGCACAGGTTCAACTTACAACTATTACCCACGCTCAACAACAGATTGGTTCACCCTGTTTGGTTTCATCAAAATTGCCAAAAAAATGTAGGAAAATAAAGAAAAAAATTGTCAAAGTTTTTGCACGCTTTTCAGAGAATGTGCTGTATTTCTGTAGACCACATCCCACCTTAGTTGTAGGTGCCAATTTTTGTGGTTGCATCTTTTTTTATCCTTGTTCAGAGAAAATAATAAAAAATAGTAAAAAAATAAAAAAGTTTGATTCCCACCGGTGTCTTTTGCAAAAATCAGGGAAAAATTTAGCAAAAAGGAAAAATTCGTGTCTTTTGCTTGTTCTGTGCGTTCTTTCCATCGTCCTTTGTTTTTACCTTGTTGCGCTACGTCTTAGCCAACAGCTGTGATTTGTATTTTGGATCCGGATTGAACAATCGCTAATCTGCACTCGTTAATTGCTAATCCTTGCTGTCATATTGTGTGCCTTCCCATAGCTCCACATATTCTTCTGTCAGCACTGGTTCATCTTGCAACTGTTACCCACGCTCAACAACACATTGATTCGCCCTGTTTGGTTTCATCTAAATTGCCAAAAAAATTCAGGAAAATAAAGTAAAAAATTGTCAAAGTTTTTGCACGCTCTTCAGAGAACGTGCTTTATTTCTGTAGACCACATCCCACCACAGTTGTAGATGCCAATTTTTATGGTTGCATCTTATTTGGTCCTTGTTCAGAGAAAATTATAAAAAAATAGTGAAAAAATAAAAAAGTTTGATTCCCACTAGTGCCTTTTGGAAAAATCAGGAAAAAATTCAGAAAAAAGAAAAATCCATGTTATTTGCTTGTTCTGTGCATTCTTTCCATCGTGCTTTGTTTTCACCTTGTTGCGCTAAGTCTCGACACGTCTTAGCCAGCAGCTGTGATTTGTACTTTGGATCCGGATTGAACAATCGCTAATCTGCACTCGTTAATTGCTAATCCTTGCTGTCATATTGTGTGACTACCCATAGCGCCACATATTCTTCTACCAGCACAGGTTCATCTTGCAGCTGTTACCCACGCTCAACAACAGATTGGTTTGCCCTATTTGGTTTCATCAAAGTTGCCAAAAAAATTCAGGAAAATAAAGAAAAAAATTGTCAAAGTTTTTGCACGCTTTTCAGAGAACGTGCTTTATTTCTGTAGACCACATCCCACCTCAGTTGTTGGTGCCAATTTTTGTGGTTGCATCTTTTTTGGTCCTTGTTCAGAGAAAATTATAAAAAAAAATAGTGAAAAAATAAAAAAAGTTTGATTCCCACTAGTGCCTTTTGGAAAAATCAGGAAAAAATTCAAAAAAAAAAAAAAATCCGTGTTATTTGCTTGTTCTGTGCGTTCTTTCCATCGTGCTTTGTTTTCACCTTTGTGCGCTACGTCTCGACACGTCTTAGCCCGCAGCTGTGATTTGTACTTTGGATCCGGATTGAACAATCGCTAATCTGCACTCGTTAATTGCTAATCCTTGCTGTCATATTGTGTGCCTACACATAGCTCCACATATTCTTCTATCAGCACAGGTTCATCATGCAACTGTTACCCACGCACAACAACAGATTGGTTCGCCCTATTTGGTTTCATCAAAGTTGCCAGAAAAAATTCAGGAAAATAAAGAAAAAATTCTCAAAGTTTTTGCACGCTTTTCAGAGAACGTGCTGTATTTCTGTAGACCACATCCCACCTTAGTTGTAGGTGCCAATTTTTGTGGTTGCATCTTTTTTTATCCTTGTTCAGAGAAAATAATAAAAAAATAGTAAAAAAATAAAAAAGTTTGATTTCCACCGGTGCCTTTTGCAAAAATCAGGGAAAAATTTAGGAAAAAGGAAAAATCCGTGTCATTTGCTTGTTCTGTGCGTTCTTTCCATCGTCCTTTGTTTTTAACTTGTTGCGCTACGTCTTAGCCAACAGCTGTAATTTGTATTTTGGATCCGGATTGAACAATCGCTAATCTGCACTCGTTAATTGCTAATCCTTGCTGTCATATTGTGTGCCTACACATAGCTCCACATATTCTTCTATCAGCACAGGTTCATCATGCAACTGTTACCCACGCTCAACAACAGATTGGTTCGCCCTATTTGGTTTCATCAAAGTTGCCAAAAAAAATTTAGGAAAATAAAGAAAAAATTCTCAAAGTTTTCGCACGCTTTTCAGAGAACGTGCTGTATTTCTGTAGACCACATCCCACCTCAGTTGTATGTGCCAATTTTTGTGGTTGCATCTTTTTTGATCCTTGTTCAGAGAAAATAATGAAAAAAATAGTGAAAAAATAAAAAAGTTTGATTCCCACCGGTGCCTTTTGGAAAAATCAGGGAAAAATTCCGGAAAAAAGAAAAATCCGTGTTATTTGCTTGTTCTGTGCGTTCTTTCCATCGTCCTTTGTTTTTACCTTGTTGCGCTACGTCTCGACATGTCTTAGCCAGCAGCTGTGATTTGTACTTTGGATCCGGATTGAACAATCGCTAATCTACACTCGTTAATTGCTAATCCTTGCTATCATATTGTGTGCCTATCCATAGCTCCACATGTTCTTCTATCAGCACAGGTTCATCTTGCAACTGTTACCCATGCTCAACAACAGGTTGCTTCACCCAGTTTGGTTTCATCAAAATTGCCAAAAAAATCAGGAAAATAAAGAAAAAAAATTGTAAAAGTTTTTGCACGCTTTTCAGAGAACGTGCTATATTTCTGTTGACCACATCCCACCTCAGTTGTAGGTGCTAATTTTTGTGGTTGCATCTTGTTTGGTCCTTGTTTAGAGAAAATTATAAAAAAAATAGTGAAAAAATAAAATAGTTTGATTCCCACGAGTGCCTTTTGGAAAAATCAGGAAAAAATTCAGGAAAAAGGAAAAATCCGTGTTATTTGGTTGTTCTGTGTGTTCTTTCCATCGTCCTTTGTTTTCACCTTATTGCACTATGTCTCGACATGTCTTAGCCAGCAGCTGTGATTTGTACTTTGGATCCGGATTGAACAATCGCTAATCTGCACTCGTTAATTGCTAATCCTTGCTGTCATATTGTGTGCCAACCCATAGCTCTATACATTCTTCTATCAGCACAGGTTCATCTTGCAACTGTTACCCACGCACAACAACAGATTGGTTCGCCCTATTTGGTTTCATCAAGGTTGCCAGAAAAAATTCAGGAAAATAAAGAAAAAATTCTCAAAGTTTTTGCACGCTTTTCAGAGAATGTGCTGTATTTCTGTAGACCACATCCCACCTTAGTTGTAGGTGCCAATTTTTGTGGTTGCATCTTTTTTTATCCTTGTTCAGAGAAAATAATAAAAAAATAGTAAAAAAATAAAAAAGTTTGATTCCCACCGGCGCCTTTTGCAAAAATTAGGGAAAAATTTAGGAAAAAGGAAAAATTCGTGTCATTTGCTTGTTCTGTGCGTTCTTTCCATCGTCCTTTGTTTTTAACTTGTTGCGCTACGTCTTAGCCAACAGCTGTAATTTGTATTTTGGATCCGGATTGAACAATCGCTAATCTGCACTCGTTAATTGCTAATCCTTGCTGTCATATTGTGTGCCTACACATAGCTCCACATATTCTTCTATCAGCACAGGTTCATCATGCAACTGTTACCCACGCTCAACAACAGATTGGTTCGCCCTATTTGGTTTCATCAAAGTTGCCAAAAAAAATTCAGGAAAATAAAGAAAAAATTCTCAAAGTTTTCGCACGCTTTTCAGAGAACGTGCTGTATTTCTGTAGACCACATCCCACCTCAGTTGTATGTGCCAATTTTTGTGGTTGCATCTTTTTTGATCCTTGTTCAGAGAAAATAATGAAAAAAATAGTGAAAAAATAAAAAAGTTTGATTCCCACCGGTGCCTTTTGGAAAAATCAGGGAAAAATTCCGGAAAAAAGAAAAATCCGTGTTATTTGCTTGTTCTGTGCGTTCTTTCCATCGTCCTTTGTTTTTACCTTGTTGCGCTACGTCTCGACATGTCTTAGCCAGCAGCTGTGATTTGTACTTTGGATCCGGATTGAACAATCGCTAATCTACACTCGTTAATTGCTAATCCTTGCTATCATATTGTGTGCCTATCCATAGCTCCACATGTTCTTCTATCAGCACAGGTTCATCTTGCAACTGTTACCCATGCTCAACAACAGGTTGCTTCACCCAGTTTGGTTTCATCAAAATTGCCAAAAAAATCAGGAAAATAAAGAAAAAAAATTGTAAAAGTTTTTGCACGCTTTTCAGAGAACGTGCTATATTTCTGTTGACCACATCCCACCTCAGTTGTAGGTGCTAATTTTTGTGGTTGCATCTTGTTTGGTCCTTGTTTAGAGAAAATTATAAAAAAAATAGTGAAAAAATAAAAAAGTTTGATTCCCACGAGTGCCTTTTGGAAAAATCAGGAAAAAATTCAGGAAAAAGGAAAAATCCGTGTTATTTGGTTGTTCTGTGTGTTCTTTCCATCGTCCTTTGTTTTCACCTTATTGCACTATGTCTCGACATGTCTTAGCCAGCAGCTGTGATTTGTACTTTGGATCCGGATTGAAAGGTCGCTAATCTGCACTCGTTAATTGCTAATCCTTGCTGTTATATTGTGTGCCAACCCATAGCTCTATATATTCTTCTATCAGCACAGGTTCAACTTACAACTGTTACCCACGCTCAACAACAGATTGGTTCACCCTGTTTGGTTTCATCAAAATTGCCAAAAAAATTTAGGAAAATAAAGAAAAAATTGTCAAAGTTTTTGCACGCTTTTCAGAGAATGTGTTGTATTTCTGTAGACCACATCCCACCTTAGTTGTAGGTGCCAATTTTTGTGGTTGCATCTTTTTTTATCCTTGTTCAGAGAAAATAATAAAAAAATAGTAAAAAAATAAAAAAGTTTGATTCCCACCGGCGCCTTTTGCAAAAATTAGGGAAAAATTTAGGAAAAAGGAAAAATTCGTGTCATTTGCTTGTTCTGTGCGTTCTTTCCATCGTCCTTTGTTTTTAACTTGTTGCGCTACGTCTTAGCCAATAGCTGTAATTTGTATTTTGGATCCGGATTGAACAATCGCTAATCTGCACTCGTTAATTGCTAATCCTTGCTGTCATATTGTGTGCCTTCCCATAGCTCCACATATTCTTCTATCAGCACAGGTTCATCATGCAACTGTTACCCACGCTCAACAACAGATTGGTTCGCCCTATTTGGTTTCATCAAAGTTGCCAAAAAAAATTCAAGAAAATAAAGAAAAAATTCTCAAAGTTTTCGCACGCTTTTCAGAGAACGTGCTGTATTTCTGTAGACCACATCCCACCTCAGTTGTATCTGCCAATTTTTGTGGTTGCATCTTTTTTTATCCTTGTTCAGAGAAAATAATGAAAAAAATAGTGAAAAAATAAAAAAGTTTGATTCCCACCGGTGCCTTTTGGAAAAATCAGGGAAAAATTCCGGAAAAAAGAAAAATCCGTGTTATTTGCTTGTTCTGTGCGTTCTTTCCATCGTCCTTTGTTTTTACCTTGTTGCGCTACGTCTCGACATGTCTTAGCCAGCAGCTGTGATTTGTACTTTGGATCCGGATTGAACAATCGCTAATCTACACTCGTTAATTGCTAATCCTTGCTATCATATTGTGTGCCTATCCATAGCTCCACATGTTCTTCTATCAGCACAGGTTCATCTTGCAACTGTTACCCATGCTCAACAACAGGTTGCTTCACCCAGTTTGGTTTCATCAAAATTGCCAAAAAAATCAGGAAAATAAAGAAAAAAAATTGTAAAAGTTTTTGCACGCTTTTCAGAGAACGTGCTATATTTCTGTTGACCACATCCCACCACAGTTGTAGGTGCTAATTTTTGTGGTTGCATCTAGTTTGGTCCTTGTTTAGAGAAAATTATAAAAAAAATAGTGAAAAAATAAAAAAGTTTGATTCCCACGAGTGCCTTTTGGAAAAATCAGGAAAAAATTCAGGAAAAAGGAAAAATCCGTGTTATTTGGTTGTTCTGTGTGTTCTTTCCATCGTCCTTTGTTTTCACCTTATTGCACTATGTCTCGACATGTCTTAGCCAGCAGCTGTGATTTGTACTTTGGATCCGGATTGAAAGGTCGCTAATCTGCACTCGTTAATTGCTAATCCTTGCTGTTATATTGTGTGCCAACCCATAGCTCTATATATTCTTCTATCAGCACAGGTTCAACTTACAACTGTTACCCACGCTCAACAACAGATTGGTTCACCCTGTTTGGTTTCATCAAAATTGCCAAAAAAATTTAGGAAAATAAAGAAAAAATTGTCAAAGTTTTTGCACGCTTTTCAGAGAATGTGTTGTATTTCTGTAGACCACATCCCACCTTAGTTGTAGGTGCCAATTTTTGTGGTTGCATCTTTTTTTATCCTTGTTCAGAGAAAATAATAAAAAAATAGTAAAAAAATAAAAAAGTTTGATTCCCACCGGCGCCTTTTGCAAAAATTAGGGAAAAATTTAGGAAAAAGGAAAAATTCGTGTCATTTGCTTGTTCTGTGCGTTCTTTCCATCGTCCTTTGTTTTTAACTTGTTGCGCTACGTCTTAGCCAATAGCTGTAATTTGTATTTTGGATCCGGATTGAACAATCGCTAATCTGCACTCGTTAATTGCTAATCCTTGCTGTCATATTGTGTGCCTTCCCATAGCTCCACATATTCTTCTATCAGCACAGGTTCATCATGCAACTGTTACCCACGCTCAACAACAGATTGGTTCGCCCTATTTGGTTTCATCAAAGTTGCCAAAAAAAATTCAAGAAAATAAAGAAAAAATTCTCAAAGTTTTCGCACGCTTTTCAGAGAACGTGCTGTATTTCTGTAGACCACATCCCACCTCAGTTGTATCTGCCAATTTTTGTGGTTGCATCTTTTTTTATCCTTGTTCAGAGAAAATAATGAAAAAAATAGTGAAAAAATAAAAAAGTTTGATTCCCACCGGTGCCTTTTGGAAAAATCAGGGAAAAATTCCGGAAAAAAGAAAAATCCGTGTTATTTGCTTGTTCTGTGCGTTCTTTCCATCGTCCTTTGTTTTTACCTTGTTGCGCTACGTCTCGACATGTCTTAGCCAGCAGCTGTGATTTGTACTTTGGATCCGGATTGAACAATCGCTAATCTACACTCGTTAATTGCTAATCCTTGCTATCATATTGTGTGCCTATCCATAGCTCCACATGTTCTTCTATCAGCACAGGTTCATCTTGCAACTGTTACCCACGCTCAACAACAGGTTGCTTCACCCAGTTTTGTTTCATCAAAATTGCCAAAAAAATCAGGAAAATAAAGAAAAAAAATTGTAAAAGTTTTTGCACGCTCTTCAGAGAACGTGCTTTATTTCTGTAGACCACATCCCACCACAGTTGTAGATGCCAATTTTTATGGTTGCATCTTTTTTGGTCCTTGTTCAGAGAAAATTATAAAAAAATAGTGAAAAAATAAAAAAAGTTTGATTCCCACTAGTGCCTTTTGGAAAAATCAGGAAAAAATTCAAAAAAAAGAAAAATCCGTGTTATTTGCTTGTTCTGTGCGTTCTTTCCATCGTGCTTTGTTTTCACCTTTGTGCGCTACGCCTCGACACGTCTTAGCCAGCAGCTGTGATTTGTACTTTGGATCCAGATTGAACAATCGCTAATCTGCACTCGTTAATTGCTAATCCTTGCTGTCATATTGTGTGCCTACCCATAGCTCCACATATTCTTCTATCAGCACAGGTTCATCAAAGTTTTCGCAAGCTTTTCAGAGAACGTGCTGTATTTCTGTAGACCACATCCCACCTCAGTTGTAGGTGCCAATTTTTGTGGTTCCATCTTTTTTGATCCTTGTTCAGAGAAAATAATGAAAAAAATAGTGAAAAAATAAAAAAGTTTGATTCCCACCGGTGCCTTTTGGAAAAATCAGGGAAAAATTCAGGCAAAAAGAAAAATCCGTGTTATTTGCTTGTTCTGTGCGTTTTTTCCATTGTCCTTTGTTTTTACCTTGTTGCGCTACGTCTCGACATGTCTTAGCCAGCAGCTGTGATTTGTACTTTGGATCCGGATTGAACAATCGCTAATCTGCACTCGTTAATTGCTAATCCTTGTTGTCATATTGTGCGCCTACCCATAGCTCCACATATTCTTCTATCAGCACATGTTCATCTTGCAACTGTTACCCACGCTCAATAACAGATTGCTTCGCCCTGTTTGGTTTCATCAAAGTTGCCAAAAAAAATTCAGGAAAATAAAGAAAAAATTCTCAAAGTTTTCGCAAGCTTTTCAGAGAACGTGCTGTATTTTTGTAGACCACATCCCACCTCAGTTGTAGGTGCCAATTTTTGTGGTTGCATCTTTTTTGATCCTTGTTCAGAGAAAATAATGAAAAAAATAGTGAAAAAATAAAAAAGTTTGATTCCCACCGGTGCCTTTTGGAAAAATCAGGGAAAAATTCAGGCAAAAAGAAAAATCCGTGTTATTTGCTTGTTCTGTGCGTTCTTTCCATCGCCCTTTGTTTTTACCTTGTTGCGCTACGTCTCGACATGTCTTAGCCAGCAGCTGTGATTTGTACTTTGGATCCGGATTGAACAATCGCTAATCTGCACTCGTTAATTGCTAATCCTTGTTGTCATATTGTGCGCCTACCCATAGCTCCACATATTCCTCTATCAGCACATGTTCATCTTGCAACTGTTACCCACGCTCAATAACAGATTGCTTCGCCCTATTTGGTTTCATCAAAGTTGCCAAAAAAAATTCAGGAAAATAAACAAAAAATTCTCAAAGTTTTCGCAAGCTTTTCAGAGAACGTGCTGTATTTCTGTAGACCACATCCCACCTCAGTTGTAGGTGCCAATTTTTGTGGTTGCATCTTTTTTGATCCTTGTTCAGAGAAAATAATGAAAAAAATAGTGAAAAAATAAAAAAGTTTGATTCCCATCGGTGCCTTTTGCAAAAATCAGGGAAAAATTCAGGCAAAAAGAAAAATCCATGTTATTTGCTTGTTCTGTGCGTTCTTTCCATCGTCCTTTGTTTTTACCTTGTTGCGCTACGTCTCGACATGTCTTAGCCAGCAGCTGTGATTTGTACTTTGGATCCGGATTGAACAATCGCTAATCTGCACTCGTTAATTGCTAATCCTTGTTGTCATATTGTGCGCCTACCCATAGCTCCACATATTCTTCTATCAGCACATGTTCATCTTGCAACTGTTACCCACGCTCAATAACAGATTGCTTTGCCCTGTTTGGTTTCATCAAAATTGCCACAAAAATTCAGGAAAATAAAGAAAAAAAATTGTCAAAGTTTTTGCACGCTTTTCAGAGAAAGTGCTGTATTTCTGTAGACCACAACCCACCTCAGTTGTAGGTGCCAATTTTTGTGGTTGCATCTTTTTTGATCCTTGTTCAGAGAAAATAATGAAAAAAATAGTGAAAAAATAAAAAAGTTTGATTCCCACCGGTGCCTTTTGGAAAAATCAGGGAAAAATTCAGGCAAAAAGAAAAATACGTGTTATTTGCTTGTTCTGTGCGTTCTTTCCATCGTGCTTTGTTTTCACCTTTGTGCGCTACGCCTCGACACGTCTTAGCCAGCAGCTGTGATTTGTACTTTGGATCCGGATTGAACAATCGCTAATCTGCACTCGTTAATTGCTAATCCTTGTTGTTATATTGTGTGCCTACTCATAGCTCCACATATTCTTCTATCAGCACAGGTTCATCTTGCAACTGTTACCCACGCTCAACAACAGATTGGTTCCCCCTATTTGGTTTCATCAAAGCTGCCAAAAAAAATTCAGGAAAATAAAGAAAAAATTCTCAAAGTTTTCGCAAGCTTTTCAGAGAACGTGCTGTATTTCTGTAGACCACATCCCACCTCAGTTGTAGGTGCCAATTTTTGTGGTTGCATCTTTTTGGATCCTTGTTCAGAGAAAATAATGAAAGAAATAGTGAAAAAATAAAAAAGTTTGATTCCCACCGGTGCCTTTTGGAAAAATCAGGGAAAAATTCAGGCAAAAAGAAAAATCCGTGTTATTTGCTTGTTCTGTGCGTTCTTTCCATCGTCCTTTGTTTTTACCTTGTTGCGCTACGTCTCGACATGTCTTAGCCAGCAGCTGTGATTTGTACTTTGGATCCGGATTGAACAATCGCTAATCTGCACTCGTTAATTGCTAATCCTTGTTGTCATATTGTGCGCCTACCCATAGCTCCACATATTCCTCTATCAGCACATGTTCATCTTGCAACTGTTACCCACGCTCAATAACAGATTGCTTCGCCCTATTTGGTTTCATCAAAGTTGCCAAAAAAAATTCAGGAAAATAAACAAAAAATTCTCAAAGTTTTCGCAAGCTTTTCAGAGAACGTGCTGTATTTCTGTAGACCACATCCCACCTCAGTTGTAGGTGCCAATTTTTGTGGTTGCATCTTTTTTGATCCTTGTTCAGAGAAAATAATGAAAAAAATAGTGAAAAAATAAAAAAGTTTGATTCCCACCGGTGCCTTTTGCAAAAATCAGGGAAAAATTCAGGCAAAAAGAAAAATCCATGTTATTTGCTTGTTCTGTGCGTTCTTTCCATCGTCCTTTGTTTTTACCTTGTTGCGCTACGTCTCGACATGTCTTAGCCAGCAGCTGTGATTTGTACTTTAGATCCGGATTGAACAATCGCTAATCTGCACTCGTTAATTGCTAATCCTTGTTGTCATATTGTGCGCCTACCCATAGCTCCACATATTCTTCTATCAGCACATGTTCATCTTGCAACTGTTACCCACGCTCAATAACAGATTGCTTTGCCCTGTTTGGTTTCATCAAAATTGCCACAAAAATTCAGGAAAATAAAGAAAAAAAATTGTCAAAGTTTTTGCACGCTTTTCAGAGAAAGTGCTGTATTTCTGTAGACCACAACCCACCTCAGTTGTAGGTGCCAATTTTTGTGGTTGCATCTTTTTTGATCCTTGTTCAGAGAAAATAATGAAAAAAATAGTGAAAAAATAAAAAAGTTTGATTCCCACCGGTGCCTTTTGGAAAAATCAGGGAAAAATTCAGGCAAAAAGAAAAATACGTGTTATTTGCTTGTTCTGTGCGTTCTTTCCATCGTGCTTTGTTTTCACCTTTGTGCGCTACGCCTCGACACGTCTTAGCCAGCAGCTGTGATTTGTACTTTGGATCCGGATTGAACAATCGCTAATCTGCACTCGTTAATTGCTAATCCTTGTTGTTATATTGTGTGCCTACTCATAGCTCCACATATTCTTCTATCAGCACAGGTTCATCTTGCAACTGTTACCCACGCTCAACAACAGATTGGTTCCCCCTATTTGGTTTCATCAAAGCTGCCAAAAAAAATTCAGGAAAATAAAGAAAAAATTCTCAAAGTTTTCGCAAGCTTTTCAGAGAACGTGCTGTATTTCTGTAGACCACATCCCACCTCAGTTGTAGGTGCCAATTTTTGTGGTTGCATCTTTTTGGATCCTTGTTCAGAGAAAATAATGAAAGAAATAGTGAAAAAATAAAAAAGTTTGATTCCCACCGGTGCCTTTTGGAAAAATCAGGGAAAAATTCAAGCAAAAAGAAAAATCCGTGTTATTTGCTTGTTCTGTGCGTTCTTTCCATCGTCCTTTGTTTTTACCTTGTTGCGCTACGTCTCGACATGTCTTAGCCAGCAGCTGTGATTTGTACTTTGGATCCGGATTGAACAATCGCTAATCTGCACTCGTTAATTGCTAATCCTTGTTGTCATATTGTGCGCCTACCCATAGCTCCACATATTCTTCTATCAGCACATGTTCATCTTGCAACTGTTACCCACGCTCAATAACAGATTGCTTCGCCCTGTTTGGTTTCATCAAAGTTGCCAAAAAAAATTCAGGAAAACAAAGAAAAAATTCTCAAAGTTTTCGCAAGCTTTTCAGAGAAAGTGCTATATTTCTGTAGACCACATCCCACCTCAGTTGTAGGTGCCAATTTTTGTGGTTGCATCTTTTTTGATCCTTGTTCAGAGAAAATAATGAAGTGAAAAAATAAAAAAGTTTGATTCCCACCGGTGCCTTTTGGAAAAATCAGGGAAAAATTCAGGCAAAAAGAAAAATCCGTGTTATTTGCTTGTTCTGTGCGTTCTTTCCATCGTGCTTTGTTTTCACCTTTGTGCGCTACGCCTCGACACGTCTTAGCCAGCAGCTGTGATTTGTACTTTGGATCCGGATTGAACAATCGCTAATCTGCACTCGTTAATTGCTAATCCTTTCTGTCATATTGTGTGCCTACCCATAGCTCCACATATTCTTCTATCAGCACAGGTTCATCTTGTAACTGTTACCCATGCTCAACAACAGATTGGTTCGCCCTATTTGGTTTCATCAAAGTTGCCAAAAAAAATTCAGGAAAATAAAGAAAAAATTCTCAAAGTTTTCGCAAGCTTTTCAGAGAACGTGCTGTATTTCTGTAGACCACATCCCACCTCAGTTGTAGGTGCCAATTTTTGTGGTTGCATCTTTTTTGATCCTTGTTCAGAGAAAATAATGAAAGAAATAGTGAAAAAATAAAAAAGTTTGATTCCCACCGGTGCCTTTTGGAAAAATCAGGGAAAAATTCAGGCAAAAAGAAAAATCCGTGTTATTTGCTTGTTCTGTGCGTTCTTTCCATCGTCCTTTGTTTTTACCTTGTTGCGCTACGTCTCGACATGTCTTAGCCAGCAGCTGTGATTTGTACTTTGGATCCGGATTGAACAATCGCTAATCTGCACTCGTTAATTGCTAATCCTTGTTGTCATATTGTGCGCCTACCCATAGCTCCACATATTCTTCTATCAGCACATGTTCATCTTGCAACTATTACCCACGCTCAATAACAGATTGCTTCGCCTTGTTTGGTTTCATCAAAGTTGCCAAAAAAAATTCAGGAAAACAAAGAAAAAATTCTCAAAGTTTTCGCAAGCTTTTCAGAGAACGTGCTGTATTTCTGTAGACCACCTCAGTTGTAGGTGCCAATTTTTGTGGTTGCATCTTTTTTGATCCTTGTTCAGAGAAAATAATGAAAAAAATAGTGAAAAAATAAAAAAGTTTGATTCCCACCGGTGCCTTTTGCAAAAATCAGGGAAAAATTCAGGCAAAAAGAAAAATCCGTGTTATTTGCTTGTTCTGTGCGTTCTTTCCATCGTCCTTTGTTTTTACCTTGTTGCGCTACGTCTCGACATGTCTTAGCCAGCAGCTGTGATTTGTACTTTAGATCCGGATTGAACAATCGCTAATCTGCACTCGTTAATTGCTAATCCTTGTTGTCATATTGTGCGCCTACCCATAGCTCCACATATTCTTCTATCAGCACATGTTCATCTTGCAACTGTTACCCACGCTCAATAACAGATTGCTTCGCCCTGTTTGGTTTCATCAAAATTGCCACAAAAATTCAGGAAAATAAAGAAAAAAAATTGTCAAAGTTTTTGCACGCTTTTCAGAGAAAGTGCTGTATTTCTGTAGACCACAACCCACCTCAGTTGTAGGTGCCAATTTTTGTGGTTGCATCTTTTTTGATCCTTGTTCAGAGAAAATAATGAAAAAAATAGTGAAAAAATAAAAAAGTTTGATTCCCACCGGTGCCTTTTGGAAAAATCAGGGAAAAATTCAGGCAAAAAGAAAAATCCGTGTTATTTGCTTGTTCTGTGCGTTCTTTCCATCGTGCTTTGTTTTCACCTTTGTGCGCTACGCCTCGACACGTCTTAGCCAGCAGCTGTGATTTGTACTTTGGATCCGGATTGAACAATCGCTAATCTGCACCCGTTAATTGCTAATCCTTGCTGTTATATTGTGTGCCTACTCATAGCTCCACATATTCTTCTATCAGCACAGGTTCATCTTGCAACTGTTACCCACGCTCAACAACAGATTGGTTCCCCCTATTTGGTTTCATCAAAGCTGCCAAAAAAAATTCAGGAAAATAAAGAAAAAATTCTCAAAGTTTTCGCAAGCTTTTCAGAGAACGTGCTGTATTTCTGTAGACCACATCCCACCTCAGTTGTAGGTGCCAATTTTTGTGGTTGCATCTTTTTGGATCCTTGTTCAGAGAAAATAATGAAAGAAATAGTGAAAAAATAAAAAAGTTTGATTCCCACCGGTGCCTTTTGGAAAAATCAGGGAAAAATTCAGGCAAAAAGAAAAATCCGTGTTATTTGCTTGTTCTGTGCGTTCTTTCCATCGTCCTTTGTTTTTACCTTGTTGCGCTACGTCTCGACATGTCTTAGCCAGCAGCTGTGATTTGTACTTTGGATCCGGATTGAACAATCGCTAATCTGCACTCGTTAATTGCTAATCCTTGTTGTCATATTGTGCGCCTACCCATAGCTCCACATATTCTTCTATCAGCACATGTTCATCTTGCAACTGTTACCCACGCTCAATAACAGATTGCTTCGCCCTGTTTGGTTTCATCAAAGTTGCCAAAAAAAATTCAGGAAAACAAAGAAAAAATTCTCAAAGTTTTCGCAAGCTTTTCAGAGAAAGTGCTATATTTCTGTAGACCACATCCCACCTCAGTTGTAGGTGCCAATTTTTGTGGTTGCATCTTTTTTGATCCTTGTTCAGAGAAAATAATGAAGTGAAAAAATAAAAAAGTTTGATTCCCACCGGTGCCTTTTGGAAAAATCAGGGAAAAATTCAGGCAAAAAGAAAAATCCGTGTTATTTGCTTGTTCTGTGCGTTCTTTCCATCGTGCTTTGTTTTCACCTTTGTGCGCTACGCCTCGACACGTCTTAGCCAGCAGCTGTGATTTGTACTTTGGATCCGGATTGAACAATCGCTAATCTGCACTCGTTAATTGCTAATCCTTTCTGTCATATTGTGTGCCTACCCATAGCTCCACATATTCTTCTATCAGCACAGGTTCATCTTGTAACTGTTACCCATGCTCAACAACAGATTGGTTCGCCCTATTTGGTTTCATCAAAGTTGCCAAAAAAAATTCAGGAAAATAAAGAAAAAATTCTCAAAGTTTTCGCAAGCTTTTCAGAGAACGTGCTGTATTTCTGTAGACCACATCCCACCTCAGTTGTAGGTGCCAATTTTTGTGGTTGCATCTTTTTTGATCCTTGTTCAGAGAAAATAATGAAAGAAATAGTGAAAAAATAAAAAAGTTTGATTCCCACCGGTGCCTTTTGGAAAAATCAGGGAAAAATTCAGGCAAAAAGAAAAATCCGTGTTATTTGCTTGTTCTGTGCGTTCTTTCCATCGTCCTTTGTTTTTACCTTGTTGCGCTACGTCTCGACATGTCTTAGCCAGCAGCTGTGATTTGTACTTTGGATCCGGATTGAACAATCGCTAATCTGCACTCGTTAATTGCTAATCCTTGTTGTCATATTGTGCGCCTACCCATAGCTCCACATATTCTTCTATCAGCACATGTTCATCTTGCAACTATTACCCACGCTCAATAACAGATTGCTTCGCCTTGTTTGGTTTCATCAAAGTTGCCAAAAAAAATTCAGGAAAACAAAGAAAAAATTCTCAAAGTTTTCGCAAGCTTTTCAGAGAACGTGCTGTATTTCTGTAGACCACATCAGTTGTAGGTGCCAATTTTTGTGGTTGCATCTTTTTTGATCCTTGTTCAGAGAAAATAATGAAAAAAATAGTGAAAAAAATAAAAAAGTTTGATTCCCACCGGTGCCTTTTGGAAAAATCAGGGAAAAATTCAGGCAAAAAGAAAAATCCGTGTTATTTGCTTGTTCTGTGCGTTCTTTCCATCGTCCTTTGTTTTTACCTTGTTGCGCTACGTCTCGACATGTCTTAGCCAGCAGCTGTGATTTGTACTTTGGATCCGGATTGAACAATCGCTAATCTGCACTCGTTAATTGCTAATCCTTGTTGTCATATTGTGCGCCTACCCATAGCTCCACATATTCTTCTATCAGCACATGTTCATCTTGCAACTGTTACCCACGCTCAATAACAGATTGCTTCGCCCTGTTTGGTTTCATCAAAATTGCCACAAAAATTCAGGAAAATAAAGAAAAAAAATTGTCAAAGTTTTTGCACGCTTTTCAGAGAAAGTGCTGTATTTCTGTAGACCACAACCCACCTCAGTTGTAGGTGCCAATTTTTGTGGTTGCATCTTTTTTGATCCTTGTTCAAAGAAAATAATGAAAAAAATAGTGAAAAAATAAAAAAGTTTGATTCCCACCGGTGCCTTTTGGAAAAATCAGGGAAAAATTCAGGCAAAAAGAAAAATCCGTGTTATTTGCTTGTTCTGTGCGTTCTTTCCATCGTGCTTTGTTTTCACCTTTGTGCGCTACGCCTCGACACGTCTTAGCCAGCAGCTGTGATTTGTACTTTGGATCCGGATTGAACAATCGCTAATCTGCACCCGTTAATTGCTAATCCTTGCTGTCATATTGTGTGCCTACTCATAGCTCCACATATTCTTCTATCAGCACAGGTTCATCTTGCAACTGTTACCCACGCTCAACAACAGATTGGTTCGCCCTATTTGGTTTCATCAAAGCTGCCAAAAAAAATTCAGGAAAATAAAGAAAAAATTCTCAAAGTTTTCGCAAGCTTTTCAGAGAACGTGCTGTATTTCTGTAGACCACATCCCACCTCAGTTGTAGGTGCCAATTTTTGTGGTTGCATCTTTTTGGATCCTTGTTCAGAGAAAATAATGAAAGAAATAGTGAAAAAATAAAAAAGTTTGATTCCCACCGGTGCCTTTTGGAAAAATCAGGGAAAAATTCAGGCAAAAAGAAAAATCCGTGTTATTTGCTTGTTCTGTGCGTTCTTTCCATCGTCCTTTGTTTTTACCTTGTTGCGCTACGTCTCGACATGTCTTAGCCAGCAGCTGTGATTTGTACTTTGGATCCGGATTGAACAATCGCTAATCTGCACTCGTTAATTGCTAATCCTTGTTGTCATATTGTGCGCCTACCCATAGCTCCACATATTCTTCTATCAGCACATGTTCATCTTGCAACTGTTACCCATGCTCAATAACAGATTGCTTCGCCCTGTTTGGTTTCATCAAAGTTGCCAAAAAAAATTCAGGAAAACAAAGAAAAAATTCTCAAAGTTTTCGCAAGCTTTTCAGAGAAAGTGATGTATTTCTGTAGACCACATCCCACCTCAGTTGTAGGTGCCAATTTTTGTGGTTGCATCTTTTTTGATCCTTGTTCAGAGAAAATAATGAAGTGAAAAAATAAAAAAGTTTGATTCCCACCGGTGCCTTTTGGAAAAATCAGGGAAAAATTCAGGCAAAAAGAAAAATCCGTGTTATTTGCTTGTTCTGTGCGTTCTTTCCATCGTGCTTTGTTTTCACCTTTGTGCGCTACGCCTCGACACGTCTTAGCCAGCAGCTGTGATTTGTACTTTGGATCCGGATTGAACAATCGCTAATCTGCACTCGTTAATTGCTAATCCTTTCTGTCATATTGTGTGCCTACCCATAGCTCCACATATTCTTCTATCAGCACAGGTTCATCTTGTAACTGTTACCCACGCTCAACAACAGATTGGTTCGCCCTATTTGGTTTCATCAAAGTTGCCAAAAAAATTTCAGGAAAATAAAGAAAAAATTCTCAAAGTTTTCGCAAGCTTTTCAGAGAACGTGCTGTATTTCTGTAGACCACATCCCACCTCAGTTGTAGGTGCCAATTTTTGTGGTTGCATCTTTTTTGATCCTTGTTCAGAGAAAATAATGAAAGAAATAGTGAAAAAATAAAAAAGTTTGATTCCCACCGGTGCCTTTTGGAATAATCAGGGAAAAATTCAGGCAAAAAGAAAAATCCGTGTTATTTGCTTGTTCTGTGCGTTCTTTCCATCGTCCTTTGTTTTTACCTTGTTGCGCTACGTCTCGACATTTCTTAGCCAGCAGCTGTGATTTGTACTTTGGATCCGGATTGAACAATCGCTAATCTGCACTCGTTAATTGCTAATCCTTGTTGTCATATTGTGCGCCTACCCATAGCTCCACATATTCTTCTATCAGCACATGTTCATCTTGCAACTGTTACCCACGCTCAATAACAATTTACTTCGCCTTGTTTGGTTTCATCAAAGTTGCCAAAAAAAATTCAGGAAAACAAAGAAAAAATTCTCAAAGTTTTCGCAAGCTTTTCAGAGAACGTGCTGTATTTCTGTAGACCACATCCCACCTCAGTTGTAGGTGCCAATTTTTGTGGTTGCATCTTTTTTGATCCTTGTTCAGAGAAAATAATGAAAAAATAGTGAAAAAATAAAAAAGTTTGATTCCCACCGGTGCCTTTTGGAAAAATCAGGGAAAAATTCAGGCAAAAAGAAAAATCCGTGTTATTTGCTTGTTCTGTGCGTTCTTTCCATCGTGCTTTGTTTTCACCTTTGTGCGCTACGCCTCGACACGTCTTAGCCAGCAGCTGTGATTTGTACTTTGGATCCGGCTTGAACAATCGCTAATCTGCACTCGTTAATTGCTAATCCTTGCTGTCATATTGTGTGCCTACCCATAGCTCCACATATTCTTCTATCAGCACAGGTTCATCTTGCAACTGTTACCCACGCTCAATAACAGATTGGTTCGCCCTATTTGGTTTCATCAAAGTTGCCAAAAAAAATTCAGGAAAATAAAGAAAAAATTCTCAAAGTTTTCGCAAGCTTTTTAGAGAACGTGCTGTATTTCTTTAGACCACATCCCACCTCAGTAGTAGGTGCCAATTTTTGTGGTTGCATCTTTTTTGATCCTTGTTCAGAGAAAATAATGAAAGAAATAGTGAAAAAATAAAAAAGTTTGATTCCCACCGGTGCCTTTTGGAAAAATCAGGGAAAAATTCAGGCAAAAAGAAAAATCCGTGTTATTTGCTTGTTCTGTGCGTTCTTTCCATCGTCCTTTGTTTTTACCTTGTTGCGCTACGTCTCGACATGTCTTAGCCAGCAGCTGTGATTTGTACTTTGGATCCGAATTGAACAATCGCTAATCTGCACTCGTTAATTGCTAATCCTTGTTGTCATATTGTGCGCCTACCCATAGCTCCACATATTCTTCTATCAGCACATGTTCATCTTGCAACTGTTACCCACGCTCAATAACAGATTGCTTCGCCCTGTTTGGTTTCATCAAAGTTGCCAAAAAAAATTCAGGAAAACAAAGAAAAAATTCTCAAAGTTTTCGCAAGCTTTTCAGAGAAAGTGATGTATTTCTGTAGACCACATCCCACCTCAGTTGTAGGTGCCAATTTTTGTGGTTGCATCTTTTTTGATCCTTGTTCAGAGAAAATAATGAAGTGAAAAAATAAAAAAGTTTGATTCCCACCGGTGCCTTTTGGAAAAATCAGGGAAAAATTCAGGCAAAAAGAAAAATCCGTGTTATTTGCTTGTTCTGTGCGTTCTTTCCATCGTGCTTTGTTTTCACCTTTGTGCGCTACGCCTCGACACGTCTTAGCCAGCAGCTGTGATTTGTACTTTGGATCCGGATTGAACAATCGCTAATCTGCACTCGTTAATTGCTAATCCTTTCTGTCATATTGTGTGCCTACCCATAGCTCCACATATTCTTCTATCAGCACAGGTTCATCTTGTAACTGTTACCCACGCTCAACAACAGATTGGTTCGCCCTATTTGGTTTCATCAAAGTTGCCAAAAAAATTTCAGGAAAATAAAGAAAAAATTCTCAAAGTTTTCGCAAGCTTTTCAGAGAACGTGCTGTATTTCTGTAGACCACATCCCACCTCAGTTGTAGGTGCCAATTTTTGTGGTTGCATCTTTTTTGATCCTTGTTCAGAGAAAATAATGAAAGAAATAGTGAAAAAATAAAAAAGTTTGATTCCCACCGGTGCCTTTTGGAATAATCAGGGAAAAATTCAGGCAAAAAGAAAAATCCGTGTTATTTGCTTGTTCTGTGCGTTCTTTCCATCGTCCTTTGTTTTTACCTTGTTGCGCTACGTCTCGACATGTCTTAGCCAGCAGCTGTGATTTGTACTTTGGATCCGGATTGAACAATCGCTAATCTGCACTCGTTAATTGCTAATCCTTGTTGTCATATTGTGCGCCTACCCATAGCTCCACATATTCTTCTATCAGCACATGTTCATCTTGCAACTGTTACCCACGCTCAATAACAATTTACTTCGCCTTGTTTGGTTTCATCAAAGTTGCCAAAAAAAATTCAGGAAAACAAAGAAAAAATTCTCAAAGTTTTCGCAAGCTTTTCAGAGAACGTGCTGTATTTCTGTAGACCACATCCCACCTCAGTTGTAGGTGCCAATTTTTGTGGTTGCATCTTTTTTGATCCTTGTTCAGAGAAAATAATGAAAAAATAGTGAAAAAAATAAAAAAGTTTGATTCCCACCGGTGCCTTTTGGAAAAATCAGGGAAAAATTCAGGCAAAAAGAAAAATCCGTGTTATTTGCTTGTTCTGTGCGTTCTTTCCATCGTGCTTTGTTTTCACCTTTGTGCGCTACGCCTCGACACGTCTTAGCCAGCAGCTGTGATTTGTACTTTGGATCCGGCTTGAACAATCGCTAATCTGCACTCGTTAATTGCTAATCCTTGCTGTCATATTGTGTGCCTACCCATAGCTCCACATATTCTTCTATCAGCACAGGTTCATCTTGCAACTGTTACCCACGCTCAATAACAGATTGGTTCGCCCTATTTGGTTTCATCAAAGTTGCCAAAAAAAATTCAGGAAAATAAAGAAAAAATTCTCAAAGTTTTCGCAAGCTTTTTAGAGAACGTGCTGTATTTCTTTAGACCACATCCCACCTCAGTAGTAGGTGCCAATTTTTGTGGTTGCATCTTTTTTGATCCTTGTTCAGAGAAAATAATGAAAGAAATAGTGAAAAAATAAAAAAGTTTGATTCCCACCGGTGCCTTTTGGAAAAATCAGGGAAAAATTCAGGCAAAAAGAAAAATCCGTGTTATTTGCTTGTTCTGTGCGTTCTTTCCATCGTCCTTTGTTTTTACCTTGTTGCGCTACGTCTCGACATGTCTTAGCCAGCAGCTGTGATTTGTACTTTGGATCCGGATTGAACAATCGCTAATCTGCACTCGTTAATTGCTAATCCTTGTTGTCATATTGTGCGCCTACCCATAGCTCCACATATTCTTCTATCAGCACATGTTCATCTTGCAACTGTTACCCACGCTCAATAACAGATTGCTTCGCCCTGTTTGGTTTCATCAAAGTTGCCAAAAAAAATTCAGGAAAACAAAGAAAAAATTCTCAAAGTTTTCGCAAGCTTTTCAGAGAACGTGCTGTATTTCTGTAGACCACATCCCACCTCAGTTGTAGGTGCCAATTTTTGTGGTTGCATCTTTTTTGATCCTTGTTCAGAGAAAATAATGAAAAAAATAGTGAAAAAATAAAAAAGTTTGATTCCCACCGGTGCCTTTTGGAAAAATCAGGGAAAAATTCAGGCAAAAAGAAAAATCCGTGTTATTTGCTTGTTCTGTGCGTTCTTTCCATCGTCCTTTGTTTTTACCTTGTTGCGCTACGTCTCGACATGTCTTAGCCAGCAGCTGTGATTTGTACTTTGGATCCGGATTGAACAATCGCTAATCTGCACTCGTTAATTGCTAATCCTTGTTGTCATATTGTGCGCCTACCCATAGCTCCACATATTCTTCTATCAGCACATGTTCATCTTGCAACTGTTACCCACGCTCAATAACAGATTGCTTCGCCCTATTTGGTTTCATCAAAGTTGCCAAAAAAAATTCAGGAAAATAAACAAAAAATTCTCAAAGTTTTCGCCAGCTTTTCAGAGAACGTGCTGTATTTCTGTAGACCACATCCCACCTCAGTTGTAGGTGCCAATTTTTGTGGTTGCATCTTTTTTGATCCTTGTTCAGAGAAAATAATGAAAAAAATAGTGAAAAAATAAAAAAGTTTGATTCCCACCGGTGCCTTTTGGAAAAATCAGGGAAAAATTCAGGCAAAAAGAAAAATCCGTGTTATTTGCTTGTTCTGTGCGTTCTTTCCATCGTCCTTTGTTTTTACCTTGTTGCGCTACGTCTCGACATGTCTTAGCCAGCAGCTGTGATTTGTACTTTGGATCCGGATTGAACAATCGCTAATCTGCACTCGTTAATTGCTAATCCTTGTTGTCATATTGTGCGCCTACCCACAGCTCCACATATTCTTCTATCAGCACATGTTCATCTTGCAACTGTTACCCACGCTCAATAACAGATTGCTTCGCCCTGTTTGGTTTCATCAAAATTGCCACAAAAATTCAGGAAAATAAAGAAAAAAAATTGTCAAAGTTTTTGCACGCTTTTCAGAGAAAGTGCTGTATTTCTGTAGACCACAACCCACCTCAGTTGTAGGTGCCAATTTTTGTGGTTGCATCTTTTTTGATCCTTGCTCAGAGAAAATAATAAAAAAAATAGTGAAAAAATAAAAAAGTTTGATTCCCACCAATGCCTTTTGGAAAAATCAGGGAAAAATTCAGGAAAAAGGAAAAATTTGTGCTATTTGTTTGTTCTGTGCATTCTTTCCATCGTCCTTTGTTTTCACCTTGTTGCGCTACGTCTCGACACGTCTTAGCCAGCAGCTGTGATTTGTACTTTGGATCCGGATTGAACAATCGCTAATCTACACTCGTTAATTGCTAATCCTTGCTGTCATATTGTGTGCCTATTCATAGCTCCACATATTCTTCTATCAGCACATGTTCATCTTGCAACTGTTACCCACGCTCAATAACAGATTGCTTCGCCCTGTTTGGTTTCATCAAAATTGCCACAAAAATTCAGGAAAATAAAGAAAAAAATTGTCAAAGTTTTTGCACGCTTTTTAGAGAAAGTGCTGTATTTTTGTAGACCACATCCTACCTCAGTTGTAGGTGCCAATTTTTGTGGTTGCATCTTTTTTTATCCTTGTTCAGAGAAAATAATAAAAAAATAGTGAAAAAATAAAAAAGTTTGATTCCCATCGGTGCCTTTTGGAAAAATCAGGGAAAAATTCAGGAAAAAGGAAAAATTTGTGCTATTTGCTTGTTCTGTGCGTTCTTTCCATCGTCCTTTGTTTTCACCTTGTTGCGCTACGTCTCGACACGTCTTAGCCAGCAGCTGTGATTTGTACTTTGGATCCGGATTGAACCATCGCTAATCTACACTCGTTAATTGCTAATCCTTGCTGTCATATTTTGTGCCTATTCATAGCTCCACATATTCTTCTATCAGCACAGGTTCATCTTGCAACTGTTACCCACGCTCAACAACAGGTTGCTTCACCCAGTTTGGTTTCATCAAAATTGCCAAAAAAATCAGGAAAATAAAGAAAAAAAAATTGTAAAAGTTTTTGCACGCTTTTCAGAGAACGTGCTATATTTCTGTTGACCACATCCCACCTCAGTTGTAGGTGCTAATTTTTGTGGTTGCATCTTGTTTGGTCCTTGTTCAGTGAAAATTATAAAAAAAAATAGTGAAAAAATAAAAAAGTTTGATTCCCACGAGTGCCTTTTGGAAAAATCAGAAAAAAATTCAGGAAAAATGAAAAATCCGTGTTATTTGCTTGTTCTATGTGTTCTTTCGATCGTCCTTTGTTTTCACCTTATTGCGCTATGTCTCGACATGTCTTAGCCAGCAGCTGTGATTTGTACTTTGGATTCGGATTGAAAGGTCGCTAATCTGCACTCGTTAATTGCTAATTCTTGCTGTTATATTGTGTGCCTACCCATAGCTCCACATATTCTTCTATCAGCACAGCTTCAACTTACAACTGTTACACACGCTCAACAACAGATTGGTTCACCCTATTTGGTTTCATCAAAATTGCCAAAAAAATTTAGGAAAATAAAGAGAAAAATTGTCAAAGTTTTTGCACGCTTTTCAGAGAATGTGCTGTATTTCTGTAGACCACATCCCACCTTAGTTGTAGGTGCCAATTTTTGTGGTTGCATCTTTTTTTATCCTTGTTCAGAGAAAATAATAAAAAATAGTAAAAAAATAAAAAAGTTTGATTCCCACCGGTGCCTTTTGCAAAAATCAGGAAAAAATTTAGGAAAAAGGAAAAATCCGTGTCATTTGCTTGTTCTGTGCGTTCTTTCCATCGTCCTTTGTTTTTACCTTGTTGCGCTACGTCTTAGCCAACAGCTGTGATTTGTATTTTGGATCCGGATTGAACAATCGCTAATCTGCACTCGTTAATTGCTAATCCTTGCTGTCATATTGTGTGCCTTCCCATAGCTCCACATATTCTTCTATCAGCACTGGTTCATCTTGCAACTGTTACCCACGCTCAACAACAGATTGGTTCGCCCTATTTGGTTTCATCAAAGTTGCCAAAAAAAATTCAGGAAAATAAAGAAAAAATTCTCAAAGTTTTCGCACGCTTTTCAGAGAACATGCTGTATTTCTGTAGACCACATCCCACCTCAGTTGTAGGAGCCAATTTTTGTGGTTGCATCTTTTTTGATCCTTGTTCAGAGAAAATAATGAAAAAAATAGTGAAAAAATAAAAAAGTTTGATTCCCACCGGTGCCTTTTGGAAAAATCAAGGAAAAATTCAGGAAAAAAGAAAAATCCGTGTTATTTGCTTGTTCTGTGCGTTCTTTCCATCGTCCTTTGTTTTCACCTTGTTGCGCTACGTCTCGACAAGTCTTAGCCAGCAGTTGTGATTTGTACTTTGGATCCGGATTAAACAATCGCTAATCTGCACTCGTTAATTGCTAATCCTTGTTGTCATATTGTGCGCCTGCCCATAGCTCCACATATTTTTCTATCAGCACAGGTTCATCATGCAACTGTTACCTACGCTCAATAACAGATTGCTTCGTCCTGTTTGGTTTCATCAAAATTGCCACAAAAATTCAGGAAAATAAAGAAAAAAAATTATCAAAGTTTTTGTACGCTTTTCAGAGAAAGTGCAGTATTTCTGTAGACCACATCCCACCTCAGTTGTAGGTGCCAATTTTTGTGGTTGCATCTTTTTTGATCCTTGTTCAGAGAAAATAATAAAAAAATAGTGAAAAAATAAAAAAGTATGATTCCCAACAGTGCCTTTTGGAAAAATCAGGGAAAAATTCAGGAAAAAGGAAAAATTTGTGCTATTTGCTTGTTTTGTGCGTTCTTTCCATCGTCCTTTGTTTTCACCTTGTTGCGCTACGTCTCGACACGTCTTAGCCAGCAGCTGTGATTTGTACTTTGGATCCGGATTGAACAATCACTAATCTACACTCGTTAATTGCTAATCCTTGCTGTCATATTATGTGCGTATCCATAGCTCCACATATTCTTCTATCAGCACAGGTTCATCTTGCAACTGTTACCCACGCTCAACAACAGGTTGCTTGACCCAGTTTGGTTTCATCAAAATTGCCAAAAAAAATCAGGAAAATAAAGAAAAAATATTGTAAAAGTTTTTGCACGCTTTTCAGAGAACGTGCTATATTTTTGTTGACCACATCCCACCTCAGTTGTAGGTGCTAATTTTTGTGGTTGCATCTTGTTTGGTCCTTGTTCAGTGAAAATTATAAAAAAAAATTGTGAAAAAATAAAAAAGTTTGATTCCCACGAGTGCCTTTTGGAAAAATCAGGAAAAAATTCAGGAAAAAGAAAAAATCCGTGTTATTTGCTTGTTCTGTGTGTTATTTCCATCGTCCTTTGTTTTCACCTTATTGCGCTATGTCTCGACATGTCTTAGCCAGCAGCTGTGATTTGTACTTTGGATCCGGATTGAAAGGTCGCTAATCTGCACTCGTTAATTGCTAATCCTTGCTGTTATATTGTGTGCCTACCCATAGCTCCACATATTCTTCTATCAGCACAGGTTCAACTTACAACTGTTACCCACGCTCAACAATAGATTGGTTCACCCTGTTTGGTTTCATCAAAATTGCCAAAAAAATTTAGGAAAATAAAGAAAAAAATTGTCAAAGTTTTTGCACGCTTTTCAGAGAATGTGTTGTATTTCTGTAGACCACATCCCACCTTTGTTGTAGGTGCCAATTTTTGTGGTTGCATCTTTTTTTATCCTTGTTTGGAGAAAATAATGAAAAAAATAGTGAAAAAATAAAAAAGTTTGATTCCCACCGGTGCCTTTTGGAAAAATCAGGGAAAAATTCAGGAAAAAAGAAAAATCCGTGTTATTTGCTTGTTCTGTGCCTTATTTCCATCGTCCTTTGTTTTTACCTTGCTGCGCTACGTCTCGACATGTCTTAGCCAGCAGCTGTGATTTGTACTTTGGATCCGGATTGAACAATCGCTAATCTGCACTCGTTAATTGCTAATCCTTGTTGTCATATTGTGCGCCCACCCATAGCTCCACATATTCTTCTATCAGCACATGTTCATCTTGCAACTGTTACCCACGCTCAATAACAGATTGCTTCGCCCTGTTTGGTTTCATCAAAATTGCCACAAAAATTCTGGAAAATAAAGAAAAAAAATTGTCAAAGTTTTTGCACGCTTTTCAGGGAAAGTGCTGTATTTCTGTAGACCACATCCCACCTCAGTTGTAGGTGCCAATTTTTGTGGTTGCATCTTTTTTGATCCTTGTTCAGAGAAAATAATAAAAAAATAGTGAAAAAATAAAAAAGTTTGATTCCCACCAGTGCCTTTTGGAAAAATCAGGGAAAAATTCAGGAAAAAGGAAAAATCCGTGTTATTTGCTTGTTCTGTGCCTTCTTTCCATCGTCCTTTGTTTTTACCTTGTTGCGCTACGTCTCGACACGTCTTAGCCAGCAGCTGTGATTTGTACTTTGGATCCGGATTGACCAATCGCTAATCTGCACTCGTTAATTGCTAATCCTTGCTGTCATATTGTGTGCCTACCCATAGCTCCACATATTCTTCTATCAGCACAGGTTCATCTTGCAACTGTTACCCACGCTCAACAACAGATTGGTTCACCCTATTTGGTTTCATCAAAATTGCCACAAAAATTCAGGAAAATAAAGAAAAAAAATTATCAAAGTTTTCGCACGCTTTTCAGAGAAAGTGCTATATTTCTGTAGACCACATCCCACCTCAGTTGTAGGTGCCAATTTTTGTGGTTGCATCTTTTTTGATCCTTGTTCAGAGAAAATAATGAAAAAAATAGTGAAAAAATAAAAAAGTTTGATTCCCACCAGTGCCTTTTGGAAAAATCAGGGAAAAATTCAGGAAAAAAGAAAAATCTATGCTATTTGCTTGTTCTGTGCGTTCTTTCATTCGTCCTTTGTTTTCACCTTGTTGCGCTACGTCTCGACACGTCTTAGCCAGCAGCTGTGATTTGTACTTTGGATCCGGATTGAACAATCGCTAATCTACACTCGTTAATTGCTAATCCTTGCTGTCATATTGTGTGTCTATCTATAGCTCCACATATTGTTCTATCAGCACAGGTTCATCTTGCAACTGTTACCCACGCTCAACAACATGTTGCTTCACCCAGTTTGGTTTCATCAAAATTGCCAAAAAAATCAGGAAAATAAAGAAAAAAAATTGTCAAAGTTTTTGCACGCTTTTCAGAGAACGTGCTATATTTCTATTGACCACATCCGACCACAGTTGTAGGTGCCAATTTTTGTGGTTGCATCTTGTTTGGTCCTTGTTCAGAGAAAATTATAAAAAAATAGTGAAAAAATAAAAAAGTTTGATTCCCACGAGTGCCTTTTGGAAAAATCAGGAAAAAATTCAGGAAAAAGGAAAAATCCGTGTTATTTGCTTGTTCTGTGCGTTCTTTCCATCGTCCTTTATTTTCACCTTGTTGCGCTACATCTCGACACGTCTTAGCCAGCAGCTGTGATTTGTACTTTGGATCCGGATTGAACAATCGCTAATCTACACTCGTTAATTGCTAATCCTTGCTGTCATATTGTGTGCCTATCCATAGCTCCACATATTCTTCTATCAGCACAGGTTCATCTTGCAACTGTTACCCACGCTCAACAACATGTTGCTTCACCCAGTTTGGTTTCATCAAAATTGCCAAAAAAATCAGGAAAATAAAGAAAAAAAAATTGTTAAAGTTTTTGCACGCTTTTCAGAGAACGTGCTATATTTCTATGGACCACATCCCACCACAGTTGTAGGTGCCAATTTTTGTGGTTGCATCTTGTTTGGTCCTTGTTCAGAGGAAATTATATAAAAATAGTGAAAAAATAAAAAAGTTTGATTCCCACGAGTGCCTTTTGGAAAAATCAGGAAAAAATTCAGGAAAAAGGAAAAATCCGTGTTATTTGCTTGTTCTGTGCGTTCTTTCCATCGTCCTTTGTTTTCACCTTATTGCGCTATGTCTCGACATGTCTTAGCCAGCAGCTGTGATTTGTACTTTGGATCCGGATTGAAAGGTCGCTAATCTGCACTCGTTAATTGCTAATCATTGTTGTTATATTGTGTGCCTACCCATAGCTCCACATATTCTTCTATCAGCACAGGTTCAACTTACAACTGTTACCCACGCCCAACAACAGATTGGTTCACCCTGTTTGGTTTCATCAAAATTGCCAAAAAAATTTAGGAAAATAATGAAAAAAATTGTCAAAGTTTTTGCACGCTTTTTTTATCCTAGTTCAGAGAAAATAATAAAAAAATAGTAAAAAAATAAAAAAGTTTGATTCCCACCGGTGCCTTTTGCAAAAATCAGGGAAAAATTTAGGAAAAATGAAAAATCCGTGTCATTTGCTTGTTCTGTGCGTTCTTTCCATCGTCATATTGTTGCGCTACGTCTTTGCCAGCAGCTGTGATTTGTATTTTGGATCCGGATTGAACAATCGCTAATCTGCTCTCGTTAATTGCTAATCCTTGCTGTCATATTGTGTGCCTTCCCATAGCTCCACATATTCTTCTATCAGCACAGGTTCATCTTGCAACTGTAACCCACGCTCAACAACAGATTGGTTCGCCCTGTTTGGTTTCATCAAAGTTGCCAAAAAAATTCAGGAAAATAAAGAAAAATTCTCAAAGTTTTTGCACGCTTTCAAGAGAACATGCTGTATTTCTGTAGACCACATCCCACCTCAGTTGTAGGTGCCAATTTTTGTGGTTGCATCTTTTTTGATCCTTGTTCAGAGAAAATAATGAAAAAAATAGTGAAAAAATAAAAAAAGTTTGATTCCCACCGGTGCCTTTTGGAAAAATGAGGGAAAAATTCAGGAAAAAGAAAAAATCCGTGTTATTTGCTTGTTCTGTGCGTTCTTTCCATCGTCCTTTGTTTTCACCTTGTTGCGCTACGTCTCGACACGTCTTAGCTAGCAGCTGTGATTTGTACTTTGGATCCGGATTGAACAATCGCTAATCTGCACTCGTTAATTGCCCTTGTTGTCAAATTGTGTGCCTACCCATGGCTCCACATATTCTTCTATCAGCACAGGTTCATCTTGTAACTGTTACCCACGCTCAACAACAGATTGGTTCGCCCTGTTTGGTTTCATCAAAATTGCCAAAAAAAATCAGGAAAATAAAGAAAAAAAATTGTCAAAGTTTTTGCACGCTTTTCAGAGAACGTGCTATATTTCTGTTGACCACATCCCACCTCAGTTGTAGGTGCCAATTTTTGTTGTTGCATCTTGTTTGGTCCTTGTTCAGAGAAAATTATAACAAAAATAGTGAAAAAATAAAAAAGTTTGATTCCCACGAGTGCCTTTTGGAAAAATCAGGAAAAAATTCAGGAAAAAGGAAAAATCCGTGTTATTTGCTTGTTCTGTGCGTTCTTTCCATCGTCCTTTGTTTTCACCTTATTGCGCTATGTCTCGACATGTCTTAGCCAGCAGCTGTGATTTGTACTTTGGATCCGGATTGAAAGGTCGCTAATCTGCACTCGTTAATTGCTAATCATTGCTGTTATATTGTGTGCCTACCCATTACAATTGTTACCCACGCTCAACAACAGATTGGTTCACCCTGTTTGGTTTCATCAAAATTGCCAAAAAAATTTAGGAAAATAAAGAAAAAAATTGTCAAAGTTTTTGCACGCTTTTCAGAGAATGTGCTATATTTCTGTAGACCACATCCCACCTTAGTTGTAGGTGCCAACTTTTGTGGTTGCATCTTTTTTTTATCCTTGTTCAGAGAAAATAATAAAAAAATAGTAAAAAAATAAAAAAGTTTGATTCCCACCGGTGCCTTTTGCAAAAATCAGGGAAAAATTTAGGAAAAAGGAAAAATCCGTGTCATTTGCTTGTTCTGTGCGTTCTTTCTATCGTCATATTGTTGCGCTACGTCTTAGCCAGCAGCTGTGATTTGTATTTTGGATCCGGATTGAACAATCGCTAATCTGCTCTCGTTAATTGCTAATCCTTGCTGTCATATTGTGTGCCTTCCCATAGCTCCACATATTCTTCTATCAGCACAGGTTCATCTTGCAACTGTAACCCACGCTCAATAACAGATTGGTTCGCCCTGTTTGGTTTCATCAAAATTGCCAAAAAAATTCAGGAAAATAAAGAAAAAAAATTGTCAAAGTTTTTGCACGACCTTCAGAGAACATGCTTTATTTCTGTAGACCACATCCCACCACAGTTGTAGATGCTAATTTTTATGGTTGCATCTTTTTTGGTCCTTGTTCAGAGAAAATTATAAAAAAATAGTGAAAAAATAAAAAAGTTTGATTCCCACTAGTGCCTTTTGGAAAAATCAGGAAAAAATTCAGAAAAAAAGAAAAATCCGTGTTATTTGCTTGTTCTGTGCGTTCTTTCCATCGTGCTTTGTTTTCACCTTGTTGCGCTAAGTCTCGACACGTCTTAGCCAGCAGCTGTGATTTGTACTTTGGATCCGGATTGAACAATCGCTAATCTGCACTCGTTAATTGTTAATCCTTGCTGTCATATTGTGTGCCTACCCATAGCTCCACATATTCTTCTATCAGCACAGGTTCATCTTGCAACTGTTACCCACGCTCAACAACAGATTGGTTCGCCCTATTTGGTTTCATCAAAGTTGCTAAAAAAATTCTGGAAAATAAAGAAAAAAATTGTCAAAGTTTTTGCACGCTTTTCAGAGAACGTGCTTTATTTCTGTAGACCACATCCCACCTCAGTTGTCGGTGCCAATTTTTGTGGTTGCATATTTTTTGGTCCTTGTTCAGAGAAAATTATGAAAAAAAGTGAAAAAATAAAAAAAGTTTGATTCCAACTAGAGCCATTTGGAAAAATCAGGAAAAAATTCAAAAAAAAGAAAAATCCGTGTTCTTTGCTTGTTCTGTGCGTTCTTTCCATCGTGCTTTGTTTTCACCTTTGTGCGCTACGTCTCGACACGTCTTAGCCAGCAGCTGTGATTTGTACTTTGGATCCGGATTGAACAATCGCTAATCTGCACTCGTTAATTGCTAATCCTTGCTGTCATATTGTGTGCCTACCCATAGCTCCACATATTCTTCTATCAGCACAGGTTCATCTTGTAACTGTTACCCACGCTCAACAACAGATTGGTTCGCCCTGTTTGGTTTCATCAAAATTGCCAAAAAAAATCAGGAAAATAAAGAAAAAAAAATTGTCAAAGTTTTTGCACGCTTTTCAGAGAACGTGCTATATTTCTGTTGACCACATCCCACCTCAGTTGTAGGTGCCAATTTTTGTTGTTGCATCTTGTTTGGTCCTTGTTCAGAGAAAATTATAACAAAAATAGTGAAAAAATAAAAAAGTTTGATTCCCACGAGTGCCTTTTGGAAAAATCAGGAAAAAATTCAGGAAAAAGGAAAAATCCGTGTTATTTGCTTGTTCTGTGCGTTCTTTCCATCGTCCTTTGTTTTCACCTTATTGCGCTATGTCTCGACATGTCTTAGCCAGCAGCTGTGATTTGTACTTTGGATCCGGATTGAAAGGTCGCTAATCTGCACTCGTTAATTGCTAATCATTGCTGTTATATTGTGTGCCTACCCATTACAATTGTTACCCACGCTCAACAACAGATTGGTTCACCCTGTTTGGTTTCATCAAAATTGCCAAAAAAATTTAGGAAAATAAAGAAAAAAATTGTCAAAGTTTTTGCACGCTTTTCAGAGAATGTGCTATATTTCTGTAGACCACATCCCACCTTAGTTGTAGGTGCCAACTTTTGTGGTTGCATCTTTTTTTTATCCTTGTTCAGAGAAAATAATAAAAAAATAGTAAAAAAATAAAAAAGTTTGATTCCCACCGGTGCCTTTTGCAAAAATCAGGGAAAAATTTAGGAAAAAGGAAAAATCCGTGTCATTTGCTTGTTCTGTGCGTTCTTTCTATCGTCATATTGTTGCGCTACGTCTTAGCCAGCAGCTGTGATTTGTATTTTGGATCCGGATTGAACAATCGCTAATCTGCTCTCGTTAATTGCTAATCCTTGCTGTCATATTGTGTGCCTTCCCATAGCTCCACATATTCTTCTATCAGCACAGGTTCATCTTGCAACTGTAACCCACGCTCAATAACAGATTGGTTCGCCCTGTTTGGTTTCATCAAAATTGCCAAAAAAATTCAGGAAAATAAAGAAAAAAAATTGTCAAAGTTTTTGCACGACCTTCAGAGAACATGCTTTATTTCTGTAGACCACATCCCACCACAGTTGTAGATGCTAATTTTTATGGTTGCATCTTTTTTGGTCCTTGTTCAGAGAAAATTATAAAAAAATAGTGAAAAAATAAAAAAGTTTGATTCCCACTAGTGCCTTTTGGAAAAATCAGGAAAAAATTCAGAAAAAAAGAAAAATCCGTGTTATTTGCTTGTTCTGTGCGTTCTTTCCATCGTGCTTTGTTTTCACCTTGTTGCGCTAAGTCTCGACACGTCTTAGCCAGCAGCTGTGATTTGTACTTTGGATCCGGATTGAACAATCGCTAATCTGCACTCGTTAATTGTTAATCCTTGCTGTCATATTGTGTGCCTACCCATAGCTCCACATATTCTTCTATCAGCACAGGTTCATCTTGCAACTGTTACCCACGCTCAACAACAGATTGGTTCGCCCTATTTGGTTTCATCAAAGTTGCTAAAAAAATTCTGGAAAATAAAGAAAAAAATTGTCAAAGTTTTTGCACGCTTTTCAGAGAACGTGCTTTATTTCTGTAGACCACATCCCACCTCAGTTGTCGGTGCCAATTTTTGTGGTTGCATATTTTTTGGTCCTTGTTCAGAGAAAATTATGAAAAAAAAGGTGAAAAAATAAAAAAAGTTTGATTCCAACTAGAGCCATTTGGAAAAATCAGGAAAAAATTCAAAAAAAAAGAAAAATCCGTGTTCTTTGCTTGTTCTGTGCGTTCTTTCCATCGTGCTTTGTTTTCACCTTTGTGCGCTACGTCTCGACACGTCTTAGCCAGCAGCTGTGATTTGTACTTTGGATCCGGATTGAACAATCGCTAATCTGCACTCGTTAATTGCTAATCCTTGCTGTCATATTGTGTGCCTACCCATAGCTCCACATATTCTTCTATCAGCACAGGTTCATCTTGCAACTGTTACCCACGCTCAACAACAGATTGGTTCGCCCTATTTGGTTTCATCAAAGTTGCCAAAAAAAATTCAGGAAAATAAAGAAAAATTCTCAAAGTTTTTGCACGCTTTTCAGAGAACGTGCTGTATTTCTGTAGACCACATCCCACCTTAGTTGTAGGTGCCAATTTTTGTGGTTGCATCTTTTTTGATCCTTGTTCAGAGAAAATAATGAAAAAAATAGTGAAAAAATAAAAAAGTTTGATTCCCACCGGTGCCTTTTGGAAAAATCAGGGAAAAATTCAGGAAAAAGAAAAAATCCGTGTTATTTGCTTGTTCTGTGCGTTCTTTCCATCGTCCTTTGTTTTCACCTTGTTGCGCTACGTCTCGACACTTCTTAGCTAGCAGCTGTGATTTGTACTTTGGATCCGGATTGAACAATCGCTAATCTGCACTCGTTAATTGCCCTTGTTGTCATATTGTGTGCCTACCCATAGCTCCACATATTCTTCTATCAGCACAGGTTCATCTTGCAACTGTTACCCACGCTCAACAACAAATTGGTTCGCCCTGTTTGGTTTCATCAAAATTGCCAATAAAATTCAGGAAAATAAAGAAAAAAAATTGTCAAAGTTTTTGCACGCTTTTCAAAGAACGTGCTGTATTTCTGTAGACCACATGCCACCTCAGTTGTAGGTGCCAATTTTTGTGGTTGCATATTTTTTATCCTTGTTCAGGAAAAATAATGAAAAACTAGTGAAAAAATAAAAAAGTTTGATTCCCACCGGTGCCTTTTGGAAAAATCATAGAAAAATTCAGGAAAAAGGAAAAATCCGTGTTATTTGCTTGTTCTGTGCATTCTTTCCATCGTCCTTTGTTTTTATCTTGTTGCGCTACGTCTCGCCACGTCTTAGCCAGTAGCTGTGATTTGTACTTTCGATCCGGATTGAACAGACCCTAATCCGCGCTCATTAATTGGTAATCCTTGTTGTCATATTGTGTGCCTTCCCATAGCTCCACATATTCTTCTATCAGCATTGGTTCATCTTGCAACTGTTACCCACGCTCAACAACAGATTAGTTCACCCTGTTTGGTTTCATCAAAATTGCCAAAAAAATTCAGTAAAATAAAGAAAAAAATTATCAAAGTTTTTGCACGATTTTCAGAGAATGTGCTGTATTTCTGTAGACCACATCCCACCTTAGTTGTAGGTGCCAATTTTTGTTGTTGCATATTTTTTGATCCTTGTTCAGAGAAAATGATAAAAAAATAGTGAAAAAATAAAAAAGTTTGATTCCCACTAGTTCCTTTTGGAAAAATCAGGGAAAAATTTAGGAAAAAAGAAAAATCCGTGTTATTTGGTTGTTCTGTGCGTTCTTTCCATCGTTCTTTGTTTTCACCTTGTTGCGCTACGTCTCGACACGTCTTAGCCAGCAGCTGTGATTTGTACTTTGGATCCGCATTGAACAATCGCTAATCTGCAATCGTTAATTGCTAATCCTTGTTGTCATATTGTGTGCCTACCCATAGCTCTACATATTCTTCTATCAGCACAGGTTCAACTTACAACTGTTACCCACGCTCAACAACAGATTGGTTCACCCTCTTTGGTTTCATCAAAATTGCCAAAAAAATTCAGGAAAATAAAGAAAAAAAATTGTCAAAGTTTTTGCACGCTTTTCAGAGAATGTGCTGTATTTCTGTAGACCACATTCCACCTTAGTTGTAGGTGCCAATTTTTGTGGTTGCATCTTTTTTATCCTTGTTCAGAGAAAATAATAAAAAAATAGTGAAAAAATAAAAAAGTTTGATTCCCACCGGTGCCTTTTGCAAAAATCATGGAAAAATTTAGGAAAAAGGAAAAATCCGTGTCATTTGCTTGTTCTGTGCGTTCTTTCCATCGTCCTTTGTTTTTACCTTGTTGCGCTACGTCTTAGCCAGCAGCTGTGATTTGTATTTTGGATGCGGATTGAACAATCGCTAATCTGCACTCGTTAATTGCTAATCCTTGCTGTCATATTGTGTGCCTTCCCATAGCTCCACATATTCTTCTATCAGCACAGGTTCATCTTGCAACTGTTACCCACGCTCAACAACAGATTGGTTCGCCCTGTTTGGTTTCATCAAAATTGCCAAAAAAATTCAGGAAAATAAAGAAAAAAAATTGTCAAAGTTTTTGCACGCTTTTCAGAGAACATGCTGTATTTCTGTAACCACATCCCACCTCAGTTGTAGGTGCCAATTTTTGTGGTTGCATATTTTTTGATCCTTGTTCAGAGAAAATAATAAAAAAAATAGAGAAAAAATATAAAAGTTTGATTCCCACTAGTGCCTTTTGGAAAAATCAGGAAAAAATTCAAAAAAAAGAAAAATCTGTGTTATTTGCTTGTTCTGTGCGTTCTTTCCATCGTGCTTTGTTTTCACCTTTGTGCGCTACGTCTCGACACGTCTTAGCCAGCAGTTGTGATTTGTACTTTGGATCCGGATTGAACAATCGCTAATCTGCACTAGTTAATTGCTAGTCCTTGCTGTCATATTGTGTGCCTACCCATAGCTCCACATATTCTTCTATCAGCACAGGTTCATCTTGCAACTGTTACCCACGCTCAACAACAGATTGGTTCGCCCTATTTGGTTTCATCAAAGTTGCCAAAAAAAATTCAGGAAAATAAAGAAAAATTCGCAAAGTTTTTGCACGCTTTTCAGAGAACGTGCTGTATTTCTGTAGACCACATCCCACCTTAGTTGTAGGTGCCAATTTTTGTGGTTGCATCTTTTTTGATCCTTGTTCAGAGAAAATAATGAAAAAAATAGTTAAAAAATAAAAAAGTTTGATTCCCACCGGTGCCTTTTGGAAAAATCAGGGAAAAATTTAGGAAAAAGGAAAAATCCGTGTCATTTGCTTGTTCTGTGCGTTCTTTCCATCGTCCTTTGTTTTTACCTTGTTGCGCTACGTCTTAGCCAGCAGCTGTGATTTGTATTTTGGATGCGGATTGAACAATCGCTAATCTGCACTCGTTAATTGCTAATCCTTGCTGTCATATTGTGTGCCTTCCCATAGCTCCACATATTCTTCTATCAGCACAGGTTCATCTTGCAACTGTTACCCACGCTCAACAACAGATTGGTTCGCCCTGTTTGGTTTCATCAAAATTGCCAAAAAAATTCAGGAAAATAAAGAAAAAAAAATTGTCAAAGTTTTTGCACGCTTTTCAGAGAACATGCTGTATTTCTGTAACCACATCCCACCTCAGTTGTAGGTGCCAATTTTTGTGGTTGCATATTTTTTGATCCTTGTTCAGAGAAAATAATAAAAAAAATAGAGAAAAAATATAAAAGTTTGATTCCCACTAGTGCCTTTTGGAAAAATCAGGAAAAAATTCAAAAAAAAGAAAAATCTGTGTTATTTGCTTGTTCTGTGCGTTCTTTCCATCGTGCTTTGTTTTCACCTTTGTGCGCTACGTCTCGACACGTCTTAGCCAGCAGTTGTGATTTGTACTTTGGATCCGGATTGAACAATCGCTAATCTGCACTAGTTAATTGCTAGTCCTTGCTGTCATATTGTGTGCCTACCCATAGCTCCACATATTCTTCTATCAGCACAGGTTCATCTTGCAACTGTTACCCACGCTCAACAACAGATTGGTTCGCCCTATTTGGTTTCATCAAAGTTGCCAAAAAAAATTCAGGAAAATAAAGAAAAATTCGCAAAGTTTTTGCACGCTTTTCAGAGAACGTGCTGTATTTCTGTAGACCACATCCCACCTTAGTTGTAGGTGCCAATTTTTGTGGTTGCATCTTTTTTGATCCTTGTTCAGAGAAAATAATGAAAAAAATAGTTAAAAAATAAAAAAGTTTGATTCCCACCGGTGCCTTTTGGAAAAATCAGGGAAAAATTCAGGAAAAAGAAAAAATCCGTGTTATTTGCTTGTTCTGTGCGTTCTTTCCATCGTCCTTTGTTTTCACCTTGTTGCGCTACGTCTCGACACGTCTTAGCTAGCAGCTGTGATTTGTACTTTGGATCCGGATTGAACAATCGCTAATCTGCACTCGTTAATTGTTAATCCTTGCTGTCATATTGTGTGCCTACCCATAGCTCCACATATTCTTCTATCAGCACAGGTTCATCTTGCAACTGTTACCCACGCTCAACAACAGATTGGTTCGCCCTATTTGGTTTCATCAAAGTTGCTAAAAAAATTCTGGAAAATAAAGAAAAAAATTGTCAAAGTTTTTGCACGCTTTTCAGAGAAAGTGCTTTATTTCTGTAGACCACATCCCACCTCAGTTGTCGGTGCCAATTTTTGTGGTTGCATATTTTTTGGTCCTTGTTCAGAGAAAATTATGAAAAAAAAAGTGAAAAAATAAAAAAAGTTTGATTCCAACTAGAGCCATTTGGAAAAATCAGGAAAAAATTCAAAAAAAGAAAAATCCGTGTTCTTTGCTTGTTCTGTGCGTTCTTTCCATCGTGCTTTGTTTTCACCTTTGTGCGCTACGTCTCGACACGTCTTAGCCAGCAGCTGTGATTTGTACTTTGGATCCGGATTGAACAATCGCTAATCTGCACTCGTTAATTGCTAATCCTTGCTGTCATATTGTGTGCCTACCCATAGCTCCACATATTCTTCTATCAGCACAGGTTCATCTTGCAACTGTTACCCACGCTCAACAACAGATTGGTTCGCCCTATTTGGTTTCATCAAAGTTGCCAAAAAAAATTCAGGAAAATAAAGAAAAATTCTCAAAGTTTTTGCACGCTTTTCAGAGAACGTGCTGTATTTCTGTAGACCACATCCCACCTTAGTTGTAGGTGCCAATTTTTGTGGTTGCATCTTTTTTGATCCTTGTTCAGAGAAAATAATGAAAAAAATAGTGAAAAAATAAAAAAGTTTGATTCCCACCGGTGCCTTTTGGAAAAATCAGGGAAAAATTCAGGAAAAAGAAAAAATCCGTGTTATTTGCTTGTTCTGTGCGTTCTTTCCATCGTCCTTTGTTTTCACCTTGTTGCGCTACGTCTCGACACTTCTTAGCTAGCAGCTGTGATTTGTACTTTGGATCCGGATTGAACAATCGCTAATCTGCACTCGTTAATTGCCCTTGTTGTCATATTGTGTGCCTACCCATAGCTCCACATATTCTTCTATCAGCACAGGTTCATCTTGCAACTGTTACCCACGCTCAACAACAAATTGGTTCGCCCTGTTTGGTTTCATCAAAATTGCCAATAAAATTAAGGAAAATAAAGAAAAAAAATTGTCAAAGTTTTTGCACGCTTTTCAAAGAACGTGCTGTATTTCTGTAGACCACATGCCACCTCAGTTGTAGGTGCCAATTTTTGTGGTTGCATATTTTTTATCCTTGTTCAGGAAAAATAATGAAAAACTAGTGAAAAAATAAAAAAGTTTGATTCCCACCGGTGCCTTTTGGAAAAATCATAGAAAAATTCAGGAAAAAGGAAAAATCCGTGTTATTTGCTTGTTCTGTGCATTCTTTCCATCGTCCTTTGTTTTTATCTTGTTGCGCTACGTCTCGCCACGTCTTAGCCAGTAGCTGTGATTTGTACTTTCGATCCGGATTGAACAGACCCTAATCCGCGCTCATTAATTGGTAATCCTTGTTGTCATATTGTGTGCCTTCCCATAGCTCCACATATTCTTCTATCAGCATTGGTTCATCTTGCAACTGTTACCCACGCTCAACAACAGATTAGTTCACCCTGTTTGGTTTCATCAAAATTGCCAAAAAAATTCAGTAAAATAAAGAAAAAAATTATCAAAGTTTTTGCACGCTTTTCAGAGAATGTGCTGTATTTCTGTAGACCACATCCCACCTTAGTTGTAGGTGCCAATTTTTGTTGTTGCATATTTTTTGATCCTTGTTCAGAGAAAATGATAAAAAAATAGTGAAAAAATAAAAAAGTTTGATTCCCACTAGTTCCTTTTGGAAAAATCAGGGAAAAATTTAGGAAAAAAGAAAAATCCGTGTTATTTGGTTGTTCTGTGCGTTCTTTCCATCGTTCTTTGTTTTCACCTTGTTGCGCTACGTCTCGACACGTCTTAGCCAGCAGCTGTGATTTGTACTTTGGATCCGCATTGAACAATCGCTAATCTGCAATCGTTAATTGCTAATCCTTGTTGTCATATTGTGTGCCTACCCATAGCTCTACATATTCTTCTATCAGCACAGGTTCAACTTACAACTGTTACCCACGCTCAACAACAGATTGGTTCACCCTCTTTGGTTTCATCAAAATTGCCAAAAAAATTCAGGAAAATAAAGAAAAAAAATTGTCAAAGTTTTTGCACGCTTTTCAGAGAATGTGCTGTATTTCTGTAGACCACATTCCACCTTAGTTGTAGGTGCCAATTTTTGTGGTTGCATCTTTTTTATCCTTGTTCAGAGAAAATAATAAAAAAATAGTGAAAAAATAAAAAAGTTTGATTCCCACCGGTGCCTTTTGCAAAAATCATGGAAAAATTTAGGAAAAAGGAAAAATCCGTGTCATTTGCTTGTTCTGTGCGTTCTTTCCATCGTCCTTTGTTTTTACCTTGTTGCGCTACGTCTTAGCCAGCAGCTGTGATTTGTATTTTGGATGCGGATTGAACAATCGCTAATCTGCACTCGTTAATTGCTAATCCTTGCTGTCATATTGTGTGCCTTCCCATAGCTCCACATATTCTTCTATCAGCACAGGTTCATCTTGCAACTGTTACCCACGCTCAACAACAGATTGGTTCGCCCTGTTTGGTTTCATCAAAATTGCCAAAAAAATTCAGGAAAATAAAGAAAAAAAAAATGTCAAAGTTTTTGCACGCTTTTCAGAGAACATGCTGTATTTCTGTAACCACATCCCACCTCAGTTGTAGGTGCCAATTTTTGTGGTTGCATATTTTTTGATCCTTGTTCAGAGAAAATAATAAAAAAATAGAGAAAAAATATAAAAGTTTGATTCCCACTAGTGCCTTTTGGAAAAATCAGGAAAAAATTCAAAAAAAAGAAAAATCTGTGTTATTTGCTTGTTCTGTGCGTTCTTTCCATCGTGCTTTGTTTTCACCTTTGTGCGCTACGTCTCGACACGTCTTAGCCAGCAGTTGTGATTTGTACTTTGGATCCGGATTGAACAATCGCTAATCTGCACTAGTTAATTGCTAGTCCTTGCTGTCATATTGTGTGCCTACCCATAGCTCCACATATTCTTCTATCAGCACAGGTTCATCTTGCAACTGTTACCCACGCTCAACAACAGATTGGTTCGCCCTATTTGGTTTCATCAAAGTTGCCAAAAAAAATTCAGGAAAATAAAGAAAAATTCGCAAAGTTTTTGCACGCTTTTCAGAGAACGTGCTGTATTTCTGTAGACCACATCCCACCTTAGTTGTAGGTGCCAATTTTTGTGGTTGCATCTTTTTTGATCCTTGTTCAGAGAAAATAATGAAAAAAATAGTTAAAAAATAAAAAAGTTTGATTCCCACCGGTGCCTTTTGGAAAAATCAGGGAAAAATTCAGGAAAAAGAAAAAATCCGTGTTATTTGCTTGTTCTGTGCGTTCTTTCCATCGTCCTTTGTTTTCACCTTGTTGCGCTACGTCTCGACACGTCTTAGCTAGCAGCTGTGATTTGTACTTTGGATCCGGATTGAACAATCGCTAATCTGTACTCGTTAATTGCCCTTGTTGTCATATTGTGTGCCTACCCATAGCTCCACATATTCTTCTATCAGCACAGGTTCATCTTGCAACTGTTACCCACGCTCAACAACAAATTGGTTCGCCCTGTTTGGTTTCATCAAAATTGCCAAAAAAATTCAGAAAAATAAAGAAAAAAAATTGTCAAAGTTTTTGCACGCTTTTCAAAGAACGTGCTGTATTTCCGTAGACCACATGCCACCTCAGTTGTAGGTGCCAATTTTTGTGGTTGCATATTTTTTTATCCTTGTTCAGGGAAAATAATGAAAAAATAGTGAAAAAATAAAAAAGTTTGATTCCCACCGGTGCCTTTTGGAAAAATCATAGAAAAAATCAGGAAAAAGGAAAAATCCGTGTTATTTGCTTGTTCTGTGCATTCTGTCCATCGTCCTTTGTTTTTATCTTGTTGCGCTACGTCTCGACACGTCTTAGCCAACAGCTGTGATTTGTACTTTCGATCCGGATTGAACAGACGCTAATCCGAGCTCATTAATTGCTAATCCTTGTTGTCATATTGTGTGCCTTCCCATAGCTCCACATATTCTTCTTTCAGCATAGGTTCATCTTGCAACTGTTACCCACGCTCAACAACAGATTAGTTCACCCTGTTTGGTTTCATCAAAATTGCCAAAAAAATTCAGTAAAATAAAGAAAAAAAATTATCAAAGTTTTTGCACGCTTTTCAGAGAATGTGCTTTATTTCTGTAGACCACATCCCACCTTAGTTGTAGGTGCCAATTTTTGTGGTTGCATATTTTTTTATCCTTGTTCAGAGAAAATGATAAAAAAAAATAGTGAAAAAAATAAAAAAGTTTGATTCCCACTAGTTCCTTTTGGAAAAATCAGGGAAAAATTCAGGAAAAAAGAAAAATCCGTGTTATTTGGTTGTTCTGTGCGTTCTTTCCATCGTTCATTGTTTTCACCTTGTTGCGCTACGTCTCGACACGTCTTAGCCAGCAGCTGTGATTTGTACTTTGGATCCGCATTGAACAATCGCTAATCTGCAATCGTTAATTGCTAATCCTTGTTGTCATATTGTGTGCCTACCCATAGCTCTACATATTCTTCTATCAGCACAGGTTCAACTTACAACTGTTACCCACGCTCAACAACAGATTGGTTCACCCTCTTTGGTTTCATCAAAATTGCCAAAAAAATTCAGGAAAATAAAGAAAAAAAATTGTCAAAGTTTTTGCACGCTTTTCAGAGAATGTGCTGTATTTCTGTAGACCACATTCCACCTTAGTTGTAGGTGCCAATTTTTGTGGTTGCATCTTTTTTTATCCTTGTTCAGAGAAAATAAAAAAAATAGTGAAAAAATAAAAAAGTTTAATTCCCACCGATGCCTTTTGCAAAAATCATGGAAAAATTTAGGAAAAAGGAAAAATCCGTGTCATTTGCTTGTTCTGTGCGTTCTTTCCATCGTCCTTTGTTTTTACCTTGTTGCGCTACGTCTTAGCCAGCAGCTGTGATTTGTATTTTGGATGTGGATTGAACAATCGCTAATCTGCACTCGTTAATTGCTAATCCTTGCTGTCATATTGTGTGCCTTCCCATAGCTCCACATATTCTTCTATCAGCACAGGTTCATCTTGCAACTGTTACCCACGCTCAACAACAGATTGGTTCGCCCTGTTTGGTTTCATCAAAATTGCCAAAAAAATTCTGGAAAATAAAGAAAAAAATTGTCAAAGTTTTTGCACGCTTTTCAGAGAACATGCTGTATTTCTGTAACCACATCCCACCTCAGTTGTAGGTGCCAATTTTTGTGGTTGCATATTTTTTGATCCTTGTTCAGAGAAAATAATAAAAAAAAATAGTGAAAAAATATAAAAGTTTGATTCCCACTAGTGCCTTTTGGAAAAATCAGGAAAAAATTCAAAAAAAAAGAAAAATCTGTGTTATTTGCTTGTTCTGTGCGTTCTTTCCATCGTGCTTTGTTTTTACCTTTGTGCGCTACGTCTCGACACGTCTTAGCCAGCAGCTGTGATTTGTACTTTGGATCCGGATTGAACAATCACTAATCTGCACTAGTTAATTGCTAGTCCTTGCTGTCATATTGTGTGCCTACCCATAGCTCCACATATTCTTCTATCAGCACAGGTTCATCTTGCAACTGTTACCCACGCTCAACAACAGATTGGTTCGCCCTATTTGGTTTCATCAAAGTTGCCAAAAAAAATTCAGGAAAATAAAGAAAAATTCTCAAAGTTTTTGCACGCTTTTCAGAGAACGTGCTGTTTTTCTGTAGACCACATCCCACCTTAGTTGTAGGTGCCAATTTTTGTGGTTGCATCTTTTTTGATCCTTGTTTAGAGAAAATAATGAAAAAAATCGTGAAAAAATAAAAAAGTTTGATTCCCACCGGTGCCTTTTGGAAAAATCAGGGAAAAATTCAGGAAAAAGAAAAAATCCGTGTTATTTGCTTGTTCTGTGCGTTCTTTCCATCGTCCTTTGTTTTCACCTTGTTGCGCTACGTCTCGACACGTCTTAGCTAGCAGCTGTGATTTGTACTTTGGATCCGGATTGAACAATCGCTAATTTGCACTCGTTAATTGCCCTTGTTGTCATATTGTGTGCCTACCCATAGCTCCACATATTCTTCTATCAGCACAGGTTCATCTTGCAACTGTTACCCACGCTCAACAACAAATTGGTTCGCCCTGTTTGGTTTCATCAAAATTGCCAAAAAAATTCAGGAAAATAAAGAAAAAAATTGTCAAAGTTTTTGCACGCTTTTCAAAGAACGTGCTGTATTTCTGTAGACCACATCCCACCTTAGTTGTAGGTGCCAATTTTTGTGGTTGCATATTTTTTGATCCTTGTTCAGAGAAAATGATAAAAAAAATAGTGAAAAAAAATAAAAAAGTTTGATTCCCACTAGTTTCTTTTGGAAAAATCAGGGAAAAATTCAGGAAAAAAGAAAAATCCGTGTTATTTGCGTTCTGCACTCGTTAATTGCTAATCCTTGCTGTCATATTGTGTGGCTTCCCATAGCTCCACATATTCTTCTATCAGCACAGGTTCATCTTGCAACTGTTACCCACGCTCAACAACAGATTGGTTCGCCCTGTTTGGTTTCATCAAAATTGCCAAAAAAATTCAGGAAAATAAAGAAAAAAAATTGTCAAAGTTTTTGCACGCTTTTCAGAGAACATGCTGTATTTCTGTAACCACATCCCACCTCAGTTGTAGGTGCCAATTTTTGTGGTTGCATATTTTTTGATCCTTGTTCAGAGAAAATAATAAAAAAAAATAGTGAAAAAATATAAAAGTTTGATTCCCACTAGTGCCTTTTGGAAAAATCAGGAAAAAATTCAAAAAAAAAAGAAAAATCTGTGTTATTTGCTTGTTCTGTGCGTTCTTTCCATCGTGCTTTGTTTTCACCTTTGTGCGCTATGTCTCGACACGTCTTAGCCAGCAGCTGTGATTTGTACTTTGGATCCGGATTGAACAATCGCTAATCTGCACTAGTTAATTGCTAGTCCTTGCTGTCATATTGTGTGCCTACCCATAGCTCAACATATTCTTCTCTCAGCACAGGTTCATCTTGCAACTGTTACCCACGCTCAACAACAGATTGGTTCGCCCTATTTGGTTTCATCAAAGTTGCCAAAAAAATTCAGGAAAATAAAGAAAAAAAATTATCAAAGTTTTTGCACGCTTTTCAGAGAACGTGCTTTATTTCTGTAGACCACATCCCACCTCAGTTGTAGGTGCCAATTTTTGTGGTTGCATCTTTTTTGTTCCTTGTTCAGAGAAAATTATAAAAAAAATAGTGAAAAAATAAAAAAAAGTTTGATTTCCACTAGTGCCTTTTGGAAAAATCAGGAAAAAATTCAAAAAAAGAAAAATCTGTGTTATTTGCTTGTTCTGTGCGTTCTTTCCATCGTGCTTTGTTTTCATCTTTGTGCGCTACGTCTCGACACGTCTTAGCCAGCAGCTGTGATTTGTACTTTGGATCCGGATTGAACAATCGCTAATCTGCACTCGTTAATTGCTAGTTCTTGCTGTCATATTGTGTGCCTACCCATAGCTCCACATATTCTTCTATCAGCACAGGTTCATCTTGCAACTGTTACCCACGCTCAACAACAGATTGGTTCGACCTATTTGGTTTCATCAAAGTTGCCAAAAAAAATTCAGGAAAATAAAGAAAAAATTCTCAAAGTTTTTGCATACTTTTCAGAGAACTTGCTGTATTTCTGTAGACCACATCCCACCTCAGTTGTAGGTGCCAATTTTTGTGGTTGCATCTTTTTTGGTCCTTGTTCAGAGAAAATAATGAAAAAATAGTGAAAAAATAAAAAAGTTTGATTCCCACCGGTGCCTTTTGGAAAAATAAGGGAAAAATTCAGGAAAAAGAAAAATCTGTGTTATTTGCTTGTTCTGTGCGTTCTTTCCATCGTCCTTTGTTTTCACCTTGTTGCGCTACGTCTCGACGCGTCTTAGCCAGCAGCTGTGATTTGTACTTTGGATCCGGATTGAACAATCGCTAATCTGCACTCGTTAATTACCTTTGTTGTCATATTGTGTGCCTACCCATAGCTCCACATATTCTTCTATCAGCACAGGTTCATGTTGCAACTGTTACCCACGCTCAACATCAGATTGGTTCGCCCTGTTTGGTTTCATCAAAATTGCCAAAAAAATTCAGGAAAATAAAGAAAACAAATTATCAAAGTTTTTGCACGCTTTTCAAAGAACGTGCTGTATTTCTGTAGACCACATGCCACCTCAGTTGTAGGTGCCAATTTTTGTGGTTGCATCTTTTTTGATCCCTGTTCAGGGAAAATAATGAAAAAATAGTGAAAAAATAAAAAAGTTTGATTCCCACCGGTGCCTTTTGGAAAAATCATAAAAAAATTCAAAAAAAAAGAAAAATCTGGGTTATTTGCTTGTTTTGTGCGTTCTTTCCATCGTGCTTTGTTTTCACCTTTGTGCGCCGCTAATCTGCGCTCGTTAATTGCTAATCCTTGCTGTCATATTGTGTGCCTACCCATAGCTCCACATATTCTTCTATCAGCACAGGTTCATCTTGCAACTGTTACCCACACTCAACAACAGATTAGTTCACCCTGTTTGGTTTCATCAAAATTGCTAAAAAAATTCAAGAAAATAAAGAAAAAAATTATCAAAGTTTTTGCACGCTTTTCAGGGAATGTGCTGTATTTCTGTAGACCACATCCCACCTCAGTTGTAGGTGCTAATATTTGTGGTTGCATATTTTTTGATCCTTGTTCAGAGAAAATGATAAACAAAAATAGTGAAAAAATAAAAAAGTTTGATTCCCACCGGTGCCTTTTGGAAAAATCAAGGTAAAATTCAGGAAAAAGAAAAATCTGTGTTATTTGCTTGTTCTGTGCGTTCTTTCCGTCGTTCTTTGCTTTCACCTTGTTGCGCTACGTCTCGACACGTCTTAGCCAGCAGCTGTGATTTGTACTTTGGATCCGGATTGAACAATCTTTAATCTACACTCGTTAATTGCTAATCCTTGCTGTGATTTGTACTTTGGATCCGGATTGAACAATCGCTAATCTCCACTCGTTAATTGCCCTTGTTGTCATATTGTGTGCCTACCCATAGCTGCACATATTTTTCTGTCAGCACAGGTTCATCTTGCAACTGTTATCCACGTTCAACAACAGATTGGTTCGCCCTGTTTGGTTTCATCGAAATTGCCAAAAAAATTTAGGAAAATAAAGAAAAAAAGTTATCAAAGTTTTTGCACGCTTTTCAGAGAATATGCTGTATTTCTGTAGACCACATCCCACCTCAGTTGTAGGTGCTAATTTTTGTGGTTGCATATTTTTTTATCCTTGTTCAGAGAAAATAATGAAAAAATAGTGAAAAAATAAAAAAGTTTGATTCCCACGAGTACCTTTTGGAAAAATCAATAAAAAATTCAGGAAAAAGGAAAAATCTGTGTTATTTGCTTGTTCTGTGCATTCTTTCCATCGTCCTTTGTTTTCACCTTATTGCGCTACGTCTTGACATGTCTTAGCCAGCAGCTGTGATTTGTACTTTGGATCCGGATTGAAAGGTCGCTAATCTGCGCTCGTTAATTGCTAATCCTTGCTGTTATATTGTGTGCCTACCCATAGCTCCACATATTCTTCTATCAGCACAGGTTCAACTTACAACTGTTACCCACGCTCAACAACAGATTGGTTCACCCTGTTTGGTTTCATCAAAATTGCCAAAAAAATTCAGGAAAATAAAGAAAAAAATTGTCAAAGTTTTTGCACGCTTTTCAGAGAATGTGTTGTATTTCTGTAGACCACATTCCACCTTAGTTGTAGGTGCCAATTTTTGTGGTTGCATCTTTTTTTATCCTTGTTCCGAGAAAATAATAAAAAAATAGTGAAAAAATAAAAAAGTTTGATTCCCACCGGTGCCTTTTGCAAAAATCAAGGAAAAATTTAGGAAAAAGGAAAAATCCGTGTCATTTGCTTGTTCCGTGCGTTCTTTCCATCGTCCTTTGTTTTTACCTTGTTGCGCTACGTCTTAGCCAGCAGCTGTGATTTGTACTTTGGATCCGGATTGAACAATCGCTAATCTGCACTCGTTAATTGCTAATCCTTGCTATCATATTGTGTGCCTTCCCATAGCTCCACATATTCTTCTATCAGCATAGGTTCATCTTACAACTGTTACCCACGCTCAACAACAGATTGGTTTGCCCTGTTTGGTTTCGTCAAAATTGCCAAAAAAATTCAGGAAAATAAAGAAAAAAAAATTGTCAAAGTTTTTGCACGCTCTTCAGCGAACGTGCTTTATTTCTGTAGACCACATCCCACCACAGTTGTAGATGCCAATTTTTATGGTTGCATCTTTTTTGGTCCTTGTTCAGAGAAAACTATAAAAAAATAGTGAAAAAATAAAAAAGTTTGATTCCCACTAGTGCCTTTTGGAAAAATCAGGAAAAAATTCAGAAAAAAAGAAAAATCCGTGTTATTTGCTTGGTCTGTGCGTTCTTTCCATCGTGCTTTGTTTTCACCTTGTTGCGCTACGTCTCGACACGTCTTAGCCAGCAGCTGTGATTTGTACATTGGATCCGGATTGAACAATCGCATCTGCACTCGTTAATTGCTAATCCTTTCTGTCATATTGTGTGCCTACCCATAGCTCCACATATTCTTCTATTAGCAGAGGTTCATCTTGCAACTGTTACCCACGCTCAACAATAGATTGGTTCGCCCTATTTGGTTTCATCAAAGTTGCCAAAAAAATTCAGGAAAATAAAGAAAAAAATTGTCAAAATTTTTGCACGCTGTTCAAAGAACGTGCTTTATTTCTATAGACCACATCCCACCTCAGTTGTAGGTGCCAATTTTTGTGGTTGCATCTTTTTTGGTCCTTGTTCAGAGAAAACTATAAAAAAATAGTGAAAAAATAAAAAAGTTTGATTCCCACTAGTGCCTTTTGGAAAAATCAGGAAAAAATTCGAAAAAAAGAAAAATCCACGTTATTTGCTTGTTCTGTGCATTCTTTCCATCGTGCTTTGTTTTCGCCTTTGTGCGCTACGTCTCGACACGTCTTAGCCAGCAGTTGTGATTTGTACTTTGGATCCGGATTGAACAATCGCTAATCTGCACTCGTTAATTGCTAATCCTTTCTGTCATATTGTGTGCCTACCCATAGCTCCACATATTCTTCTATCAGCAGAGGTTCATCCTACAACTGTTACCCACGCTCAACAACAGATTGGTTCGCCCTATTTGGGTTCATCAAAGTTGTCAAAAAAATTCAGGAAAATAAAGAAAAAAATTGTCAAAATTTTTGCACGCTTTTCAGAGAACGTGCTTTATTTCTGTAGACCACATACCACCTCAGTTGTAGGTGCCAATTCTTGTGGTTGCATCTTTTTTGGTCCTTGTTCAGAGAAAACTATAAAAAAATAGTGAAAAAATAAAAAAGTTTGATTCCCACTAGTGCCTTTTGGAAAAATCAGGAAAAAATTCAAAAAAAAGAAAAATTCGCGTTATTTGCTTGTTCTGTGCATTCTTTCCATCGTGCTTTGTTTTCACCTTTGTGCGCTACGTCTCGACACGTCTTAGCCAGCAGCTGTGATTTGTACTTTGGATCCAGATTGAACAATCGCTAATCTGCACTCGTTAATTGCTAATCCTTGCTGTCATATTGTGTGCCTACCCATTGCTCCATATGTTCTTCTATCAGCATAGGTTCATCTTGCAACTGTTACACCCGCTCAACAATAGATTGGTTCGCCCTATTTGGTTTCATCAAAGTTACCAAAAAAATTCAGGAAAATAAATAAAAAATTGTCAAAGTTTTTGCACGCTTTTCAGAGAACGTGCTGTATTTCTGTAGACCACATCCCACCTCAGTTGTAGGTGCTAATTTTTGTGGTTGCATCTTTTTTGATCGTTGTTCAGAGAAAATAATGAAAAAAATAGTGAAAAAAATAAAAAAGTTTGATTCCCACCGGTGCCTTTTGGAAAAATCAGGGAAAAATTCAAGAAAAAGGAAAAATCCGTGTTATTTGCTTGTTCTGTGCGTTCCTTCCATCGTTCTCTGTTTTCACCTAGTTGCGCTACGTCTCGACACGTCTTAGCCAGCAGCTGTGATTTGTACTTTCGATCCGGATTGAACAGCCGCTAATCCGCGCTCGTTAATTGCTAATCCTTGCTGTCATATTGTGTGCCTTCCCATAGCTCCACATATTTTTCTATCAGCACAGGTTCATGTTGCAACTGTTACCCATGCTCAACAACAGATTGGTTCGCCCTGTTTGGTTTCATCAAAATTGCCAAAAAAATTCACAAAAATAAAGAAAAAAAATTATCAAAGTTTTTGCACGCTTTTCAAAGAACGTGCTGTATTTCTGTAGACCACATCCCACCTCAGTTGTAGGTGTCAATTTTTGTGGTTGCATCTTTTTTCATCCTTGTTCAGAGAAAATAATGAAAAAAATCGTGAAAAAATAAAAAAGTTTGATTCCCACCGGTGCCTTTTGGAAAATTCAGGGAAAAATTCAGAAAAAGGAAAAATCCGTGTTATTTGCTTGTTCTGTGCGTTCTTTCCATCGTCCTTTGTTTTCACCTTGTTGCGCTACGTCTCGACACGTCTTAGCCAGCAGCTGTGATTTGTACTTTCGATCTGGATTGAACAGCCGCTAATCTGCGCTCGTTAATAGCAAATCCTTGTTGTCATATTGTGTGCCTTCCCATAGCTCCACATATTCTTCTATCAGCACAGGTTCATCTTGCAACTGTTACCCACGCTCAACAATAGATTGGTTCGCCCTGTTTGGTTTCATCAAAATTGCCAAAAAAATTCAGGAAAATAAAGAAAAAAAATTGTCAAAGTTTTTGCACGCATTTCAGAGAATGTGCTGTATTTCTGTAGACCACATCCCACCTCAGTTGTAGGTGCCAATTTTTGTGGTTGCATATTTTTTGATCCTTGTACAGAGAAAATGATAAAAAATAGTGAAAAAATAAAAAAGTTTGATTCCCACTAGTGCCTTTTGGAAAAATCAGGGAAAAATTCAGGAAAAAAGAAAAATCCGTGTTATTTGCTTGGTCTGTGCGTTCTTTCCATCGTCCTTTGTTTTTACCTTGTTGCGCTACGTCTCGACATGTCTTAGCCAGCAGCTGTGATTTGTACTTTGGATCCGGATTGAACAATCGCTAATCTGCACTCGTTAATTGCTAATCCTTGTTGTCATATTGTGTGCCTACCCATAGCTCCACTTATTCTTCTATCAGCACAGGTTCATCTTGCAACTGTTACCCATGCTCAACAACAGATTGCTTCGCCCTATTTCGTTTCATCAAAATTGCCAAAAAAATTCAGGAAAATAAAGAAAAAAAAATTGTCAAAGTTTTTGCACGCTTTTTCAAAGAACGTGCTGTATTTCTGTAGACCACATCCCACCTCAGTTGTAGGTGCCAATTTTTGTGGTTGCATCTTTTGTCCTCCTTGTTCAGAGAAAATAATGAAAAAAATAGTGAAAAAATAAAAAAGTTTGATTCCCACCGGTGCCTTTTAGAAAAATCAGGGAAAAATTCAGAAAAAAGGAAAAATCCGTGTTATTTGCTTGTTCTGTGCGTTCTTTCCATCGTCCTTTGTTTTCACCTTGTTGCGCTACGTCTCGACACGTCTTAGCCAGCACCTGTGATTTGTACTTTCGATCCGGATTGAACAGCCGCTAATCCGCGCTCGTTAATTGCTAATCCTTGCTGTCATATTGTGTGCCTTCCCATAGCTCCACATATTTTTCTATCAGCACAGGTTTATCTTGCAACTGTTACCCACGCTCAACAACAGATTGGTTCGCCCTGTTTGGTTTCATCAAAATTGCCAAAAAAGTTCACAAAAATAAAGAAAAAAAATTATCAAAGTTTTTGCACGCTTTTCAAAGAACGTGCTGTATTTCTGTAGACCACATCCCACCTCAGTTGTAGGTGTCAATTTTTGTGGTTGCATCTTTTTTCATCCTTGTTCAGAGAAAATAATGAAAAAAATCGTGAAAAAATAAAAAAGTTTGATTCCCACCGGTGCCTTTTGGAAAATTCAGGGAAAAATTCAGAAAAAAGGAAAAATCCGTGTTATTTGCTTGTTCTGTGCGTTCTTTCCATCGTCCTTTGTTTTCACCCTGTTGCGCTACGTCTCGACACGTCTTAGCCAGCAGCTGTGATTTGTACTTTCAATCCGGATTGAACAGCCGCTAATCTGCGCTCGTTAATAGCTAATCCTTGTTGTCATATTGTGTGCCTTCCCATAGCTCCACATATTCTTCTATCAGCACAGGTTCATCTTGCAACTGTTACCCACGCTCAACAACAGATTGGTTCGCCCTGTTTGGTTTCATCAAAATTGCCAAAAAATTCAGGAAAATAAAGAAAAAAAATTGTCAAAGTTTTTGCACGCATTTCAGAGAATGTGCTGTATTTCTGTAGACCACATCCCACCTCAGTTGTAGGTGCCAATTTTTGTGGTTGCATATTTTTTGATCCTTGTACAGAGAAAATGATAAAAAATAGTGAAAAAATAAAAAAGTTTGATTCCCACTAGTGCCTTTTGGAAAAATCAGGGAAAAATTCAAGAAAAAAGAAAAATCCGTGTTATTTGCTTGGTCTGTGCGTTCTTTCCATCGTCCTTTGTTTTTACCTTGTTGCGCTACGTCTCGACATGTCTTAGCCAGCAGCTGTGATTTGTACTTTGGATCCGGATTGAACAATCGCTAATCTGCACTCGTTAATTGCTAATCCTTGTTGTCATATTGTGTGCCTACCCATAGCTCCACTTATTCTTCTATCAGCACAGGTTCATCTTGCAACTGTTACCCATGCTCAACAACAGATTGGTTCGCCCTATTTCGTTTCAGCAAAATTGCCAAAAAAATTCAGGAAAATAAAGAAAAAAAATTGTCAAAGTTTTTGCACGCTTTTTCAAAGAATGTCCTGTATTTCTGTAGACCACATCCCACCTCAGTTGTAGGTGCCAATTTTTGTGGTTGCATCTTTTGTCCTCCTTGTTCAGAGAAAATAATGAAAAAAATAGTGAAAAAATAAAAAAGTTTGATTCCCACCGGCGCCTTTTAGAAAAATCAGGGAAAAATTCAGAAAAAAGGAAAAATCCGTGTTATTTGCTTGTTCTGTGCGTTCTTTCCATCGTCCTTTGTTTTCACCTTGTTGCGCTACGTCTCGACACGTCTTAGCCAGCACCTGTGATTTGTACTTTCGATCCGGATTGAACAGCCGCTAATCCGCGCTCGTTAATTGCTAATCCTTGCTGTCATATTGTGTGCCTTCCCATAGCTCCACATATTCTTCTATCAGCACAGGTTCATCTTGCAACTGTTACCCACGCTCAACAACAGATTGATTCGTCCAGTTTGGTTTCATCAAAATTGCTAAAAAAATTAAGGAAAATAAATAAAAAAAATTGTCAAAGTTTTTGCACGCTTTTCAGAGAACGTGCTGTATTTCTATAGACCACATCCCACCTCAGTTGTAGGTGCTGATTTTTATGGTTGCATCTTTTTTATCCTTGTTCAGTTAAAATTATAAAAAATAGTGAAAAAATAAAAAAGTTTGATTCCCACGAGTGCCTTTTGGAAAAATCAGCGAAAAATTCAGGAAAAACGAAAAATCAGTGTTATTTGCTTGTTCTGTGCGTTCTTTCCATCGTCCTTTGTTTTCACCTTGTTGCGCTACGTCTCGACACGTCTTAGCCAGCAGCTGTGATTTGTACTTTGGATCTGGATTGAACAATCGCTAATCTGCACTCGTTAATTGCTAATCCTTGATGTCATATTATGTGCCTACCCATAGCTCCACATATTCTTCTATCAGCACAGGTTCATCTTACAACAATTACCCACGCTCAACAACAGATTGGTTCGCCCTGTTTGGTTTCATCAAAATTGCCAAAAAAATCAGGAAAATAAAGAAAAAAATTGTCAAAGTTTTTGCACGCATTTCAGAGAATGTGCTGTATTTCTGTAGACCACATCCCACCTCAGTTGTAGGTGCCAATTTTTGTGGTTGCATATTTTTTGATCCTTGTACAGAGAAAATGATAAAAAATAGTGAAAAAATAAAAAAGTTTGATTCCCACTAGTGCCTTTTGGAAAAATCAGGGAAAAATTCAGGAAAAAAGAAAAATCCGTGTTATTTGCTTGGTCTGTGCGTTCTTTCCATCGTCCTTTGTTTTTACCTTGTTGCGCTACGTCTCGACATGTCTTAGCCAGCAGCTGTGATTTGTACTTTGGATCCGGATTGAACAATCGCTAATCTGCACTCGTTAATTGCTAATCCTTGTTGTCATATTGTGTGCCTACCCATAGCTCCACTTATTCTTCTATCAGCACAGGTTCATCTTGCAACTGTTACCCATGCTCAACAACAGATTGGTTCGCCCTATTTCGTTTCATCAAAATTGCCAAAAAAATTCAGGAAAATAAAGAAAAAAAATTGTCAAAGTTTTTGCACGCTTTTTCAAAGAACGTCCTGTATTTCTGTAGACCACATCCCACCTCAGTTGTAGGTGCCAATTTTTGTGGTTGCATCTTTTGTCCTCCTTGTTCAGAGAAAATAATGAAAAAAATAGTGAAAAAATAAAAAAGTTTGATTCCCACCGGTGCCTTTTAGAAAAATCAGGGAAAAATTCAGAAAAAAGGAAAAATCCGTGTTATTTGCTTGTTCTGTGCGTTCTTTCCATCGTCCTTTGTTTTCACCTTGTTGCGCTACGTCTCGACACGTCTTAGCCAGCACCTGTGATTTGTACTTTCGATCCGGATTGAACAGCCGCTAATCCGCGCTCGTTAATTGCTAATCCTTGCTGTCATATTGTGTGCCTTCCCATAGCTCCACATATTTTTCTATCAGCACAGGTTTATCTTGCAACTGTTACCCACGCTCAACAACAGATTGGTTCGCCCTGTTTGGTTTCATCAAAATTGCCAAAAAAATTCACAAAAATAAAGAAAAAAAATTATCAAAGTTTTTGCACGCTTTTCACAGAACGTGCTGTATTTCTGTAGACCACATCCCACCTCAGTTGTAGGTGTCAATTTTTGTGGTTGCATCTTTTTTCATCCTTGTTCAGAGAAAATAATGAAAAAATCGTGAAAAAATAAAAAAGTTTGATTCCCACCGGTGCCTTTTGGAAAATTCAGGGAAAAATTCAGAAAAAAGGAAAAATCCGTGTTATTTGCTTGTTCTGTGTGTTCTTTCCATCGTCCTTTGTTTTCACCTTGTTGCGCTACGTCTCGACACGTCTTAGCCAGCAGTTGTGATTTGTACTTTCGATCCGGATTGAACAGCCGCTAATCTGCGCTCGTTAATAGCTAATCCTTGTTGTCATATTGTGTGCCTTCCCATAGCTCCACATATTCTTCTATCAGCACAGGTTCATCTTGCAACTGTTACCCACGCTCAACAACAGATTGGTTCGCCCTGTTTGGTTTCATCAAAATTGCCAAAAAAATTCAGGAAAATAAAGAAAAAAAATTGTCAAAGTTTTTGCACGCATTTCAGAGAATGTGCTGTATTTCTGTAGACCACATCCCACCTCAGTTGTAGGTGCCAATTTTTGTGGTTGCATATTTTTTGATCCTTGTACAGAGAAAATGATAAAAAATAGTGAAAAAATAAAAAAGTTTGATTCCCACTAGTGCCTTTTGGAAAAATCAGGGAAAAATTCAGGAAAAAAGAAAAATCCGTGTTATTTGCTTGGTCTGTGCTTTCTTTCCATCGTCCTTTGTTTTTACCTTGTTGCGCTACGTCTCGACATGTCTTAGCCAGCAGCTGTGATTTGTACTTTGGATCCGGATTGAACAATCGCTAATCTGCACTCGTTAATTGCTAATCCTTGTTGTCATATTGTGTGCCTACCCATAGCTCCACTTATTCTTCTATCAGCACAGGTTCATCTTGCAACTGTTACCCATGCTCAACAACAGATTGGTTCGCCCTATTTCGTTTCATCAAAATTGCCAAAAAAATTCAGGAAAATAAAGAAAAAAAATTGTCAAAGTTTTTGCACGCTTTTTCAAAGAACGTCCTGTATTTCTGTAGACCACATCCCACCTCAGTTGTAGGTGCCAATTTTTGTGGTTGCATCTTTTGTCCTCCTTGTTCAGAGAAAATAATGAAAAAAATAGTGAAAAAATAAAAAGTTTGATTCCCACCGGTGCCTTTTAGAAAAATCAGCGAAAAATTCAGAAAAAAGGAAAAATCCGTGTTATTTGCTTGTTCTGTGCGTTCTTTCCATCGTCCTTTGTTTTCACCTTGTTGCGCTACGTCTCGACACGTCTTAGCCAGCACCTGTGATTTGTACTTTCGATCCGGATTGAACAGCCGCTAATCCGCGCTCGTTAATTGCTAATCCTTGCTGTCATATTGTGTGCCTTCCCATAGCTCCACATATTCTTCTATCAGCACAGGTTCATCTTGCATCTGTTACCCACGCTCAACAATAGATTGGTTCGCCCTGTTTGGTTTCATCAAAATTGCCAAAAAAATTCAGGAAAATAAAGAAAAAAAATTGCCAAAGTTTTTGCACGCATTTCAGAGAATGTGCTGTATTTCTGTAGACCACATCCCACCTCAGTTGTAGGTGCCAATTTTTGTGGTTGCATATTTTTTGATCCTTGTACAGAGAAAATGATAAAAAATAGTGAAAACATAAAAAAGTTTGATTCCCACTAGTGCCTTTTGGAAAAATCAGGGAAAAATTCAGGAAAAAAGAAAAATCCGTGTTATTTGCTTGGTCTGTGCGTTCTTTCCATCGTCCTTTGTTTTTACCTTGTTGCGCTACGTCTCGACATGTCTTAGCCAGCAGCTGTGATTTGTACTTTGGATCCGGATTGAACAATCGCTAATCTGCACTCGTTTATTGCTAATCCTTGTTGTCATATTGTGTGCCTACCCATAGCTCCACTTATTCTTCTATCAGCACAGGTTCATCTTGCAACTGTTACCCATGCTCAACAACACATTGGTTCACCCTATTTCGTTTCATCAAAATTGCCAAAAAAATTCAAGAAAATAAAGAAAAAAAATTGTCAAAGTTTTTGCATGCTTTTTCAAAGAACGTGCTGTATTTCTGTAGACCACATCCCACCTCAGTTGTAGGTGCCAATTTTTGTGGTTGCATCTTTTTTCCTCCTTGTTCAGAGAAAATAATGAAAAAAATAGTGAAAAAATAAAAAATTTTGATTCCGACTAGTGCCTTTTGGAAAAATCAGGGAAAAATTCAGGAAAAAAGGAAAAATCCGTGTTATTTGCTTGTTCTGTGTGTTCTTTCCATCGTCCTTTGTTTTCACCTTGTTGCGCTACGTCTCGACACGTCTTAGCCAGCAGCTGTGATTTTTACTTTGGATCTGGATTGAACAATCGCTAATTTGCACTCGTTAATTGCTAATCCTTGCTGTCATATTGTGTGCCTACCCATAGCTCCACATATTCTTCTATCAGCACATGTTCATGTTGCAACTGTTACCCACGCTCAACTACAGATCGGTTCGCCCTGTTTGGTTTCATCAAAATTGCCAAATAAATTCAGGAAAATAAAGAAAAAAAATTGTCAAAGTTTTTGCACGCTTTTCAGAGAACGTGCTTTATTTTTGTAGACCACATCCCAACTCAGTTGTAGGTGCCAATTTTTGTGGTTGCATCTTTTTGGTCCTTGTTCAGAGAAAATTATAAAAGAATAGTGAAAAAATAAAAAAGTTTGATTCCCACTAGTGCCTTTTGGAAAAATCAGGGGAAAATTCAGGAAAAAAGGAAAAATCCATTTTATTTGCCTGTTCTGTGCGTTCTTTCCATCGTCCTTTGTTTTCACCTTATTGCGCTATGTCTCGACACGTCTTAGCCAGCAGCTGTGATTTGTACTTTGGATCGGGATTGAATAATCGCTAATCTGCACTCGTTAATTGCTAATCCTTGCTGTCATATTGTGTGCCTACCCATAGCTCCACATATTGTTCTATTAGCACAGGTTCATCTTGCAACTGTTACCGACGCTCAACCACAGATTGGTTCGCCCTGTTTGGTTTCATCAAAATTGCCAAAAAAAATCAGGAAAATAAAGAAAAAAAATTGTCAAAGTTTTTGCACGTTTTTCAGAGAACGTGCTGTATTTCTGTAGACCACATCCCACCTCAGTTGTAGGTGCCAATTTTTGTGGTTGCATCTTTTTTCCTCCTTGTTCAGAGAAAATAATGAAAAAAATAGTGAAAAAATAAAAAATTTTGATTCCGACTAGTGCCTTTTGGAAAAATCAGGAAAAAATTCAGGAAAAAAGGAAAAATCCATGTTATTTGCTTGTTCTGTGCGTTCTTTCCATCGTCCTTTGTTTTCACCTTGTTGCGCTACGTCTCGACACGTCTTAGCCAGCAGCTGTGATTTTTACTTTGGATCCGGATTGAACAATCGCTAATTTGCACTCGTTAATTGCTAATCCTTGCTGTCATATTGTGTGCCTACCCATAGCTCCACATATTCTTCTATCAGCACATGTTCATCTTGCAACTGTTACCCACGCTCAACTAAAGATCGGTTCGCCCTGTTTGGTTTCATCAAAATTGCCAAATAAATTCAGGAAAATAAAGAAAAAAAATTATCAAAGTTTTTGCACGCTTTTCAGAGAACGTGCTTTATTTCTATAGACCACATCCCACCTCAGTTGTAGGTGCTGATTTTTATGGTTGCATCTTTTTTTATCCTTGTTCAGTTAAAATTATAAAAAATAGTGAAAAAATAAAAAAGTTTGATTCCCACGAGTGCCTTTTGGAAAAATCAGGGAAAAATTCAGGAAAAACGAAAAATCAGTGTTATTTGCTTGTTCTGTGCGTTCTTTCCATCGTCCTTTGTTTTCACCTTGTTGCGCTACGTCTCGACACGTCTTAGCCAGCAGCTGTGATTTGTACTTTGGATCTGGATTGAACAATCGCTAATCTGCACTCGTTAATTGCTAATCCTTGATGTCATATTATGTGCCTACCCATAGCTCCACATATTCTTCTATCAGCACAGGTTCATCTTACAACTATTACCCACGCTCAACAACAGATTGGTTCGCCCTGTTTGGTTTCATCAAAATTGCCAAAAAAATCAGGAAAATAAAGAAAAAAATTGTCAAAGTTTTTGCATGTTTTTCAGAGAACGTGCTGTATATCTGTAGACCACATCCCACCTCAGTTGTAGGTGCCAATTTTTGTGGTTGCATCTTTTTTCCTCCTTGTTCAGAGAAAATAATGAAAAAAATAGTGAAAAAATAAAAAAGTTTGATTCCCACTAGTGCCTTTTGGAAAAATCAGGGAAAAATTCAGGAAAAAAGGAAAAATCCGTGTTATTTGCTTGTTCTGTGCGTTCTTTCCATCGTCCTTTGTTTTCACCTTGTTGCGCTACGTCTCGACACGTCTTAGCCAGCAGCTGTGATTTTTACTTTAGATCCGGATTGAACAATCGCTAATTTGCACTCGTTAATTGCTAATCCTTGCTGTCATATTGTGTGCCTACCCATAGCTCCACATATTCTTCTATCAGCACATGTTCATGTTGCAACTGTTACCCACGCTAAACTACAGATCGGTTCGCCCTGTTTGGTTTCATCAAAATTGCCAAATAAATTCAGGAAAATAAAGAAAAAAAATTGTCAAAGTTTTTGCACGCTTTTCAGAGAACGTGCTTTATTTTTGTAGACCACATCCCAACTCAGTTGTAGGTGCCAATTTTTGTGGTTGCATCTTTTTGGTCCTTGTTCAGAGAAAATTATAAAAAAATAGTGAAAAAATAAAAAAGTTTGATTCCCACTAGTGCCTTTTTGAAAAATCAGGGGAAAATTCAGGAAAAAAGGAAAAATCCATTTTATTTGCCTGTTCTGTGCGTTCTTTCCATCGTCCTTTGTTTTCACCTTATTGCGCTATGTCTCGACACGTCTTAGCCAGCAGCTGTGATTTGTACTTTGGATCGGGATTGAATAATCGCTAATCTGCACTCGTTAATTGCTAATCCTTGCTGTCATATTGTGTGCCTACCCATAGCTCCACATATTGTTCTATTAGCACAGGTTCATCTTGCAACTGTTACCGACGCTCAACCACAGATTGGTTCGCCCTGTTTGGTTTCATCAAAATTGCCAAAAAAAATCAGGAAAATAAAGAAAAAAAAATTGTCAAAGTTTTTGCACGTTTTTCAGAGAACGTGCTGTATTTCTGTAGACCACATCCCACCTCAGTTGTAGGTGCCAATTTTTGTGGTTGCATCTTTTTTCCTCCTTGTTCAGAGAAAATAATGAAAAAAATAGTGAAAAAATAAAAAATTATGATTCCGACTAGTGCCTTTTGGAAAAATCAGGAAAAAATTCAGGAAAAAAAGGAAAAATCCATGTTATTTGCTTGTTCTGTGCGTTCTTTTCATCGTCCTTTGTTTTCACCTTGTTGCGCTACGTCTCGACACGTCTTAGCCAGCAGCTGTGATTTTTACTTTGGATCCGGATTGAACAATCGCTAATTTGCACTCGTTAATTGCTAATCCTTGCTGTCATATTGTGTGCCTACCCATAGCTCCACATATTCTTCTATCAGCACATGTTCATCTTGCAATTGTTACCCACGCTCAACTACAGATCGGTTCGCCCTGTTTGGTTTCATCAAAATTGCCAAATAAATTCAGGAAAATAAAGAAAAAAAATTGTCAAAGTTTTTGCACGCTTTTCAGAGAACGTGCTTTATTTTTGTAGACCACATCCCAACTCAGTTGTAGGTGCCAATTTTTGTGGTTGCATCTTTTTTGGTCCTTGTTCAGAGAAAATTATAAAAAAATAGTGAAAAAATAAAAAAGTTTGATTCCCACTAGTGCCTTTTGGAAAAATCAGGGGGAAATTCAGGAAAAAAGGAAAAATCTGTTTTATTTGCCTGTTCTGTGCGTTCTTTCCATCGTCCTTTGTTTTCACCTTGTTGCGCTATGTCTCGACACGTCTTAGCCAGCCGCTGTGATTTGTACTTTGGATCGGGATTGAATAATCGTTAATCTGCACTCGTTAATTGCTAATCCTTGCTGTCATATTGTGTGCCTACCCATAGCTCCACATATTGTTCTATTAGCACAGGTTCATCTTGCAACTGTTACCGATGCTCAACCACAGATTGGTTCGCCCTGTTTGGTTTCATCAAAATTGCCAAAAAAAATCAGGAAAATAAAGAAAAAAAATTGTCAAAGTTTTTGCACGTTTTTCAGAGAACGTGCTGTATTTCTGTAGACCACATCCCACCTCAGTTGTAGGTGCCAATTTTTGTGGTTGCATCTTTTTTCCTCCTTGTTCAGAGAAAATAATGAAAAAAATAGTGAAAAAATAAAAAATTTTGATTCCGACTAGTGCCTTTTGGAAAAATCAGGGAAAAATTCAGGAAAAAAGGAAAAATCCGTGTTATTTGCTTGTTCTGTGCGTTCTTTCCATCGTCCTTTGTTTTCACCTTGTTGCGCTACGTCTCGACACGTCTTAGCCAGCAGCTGTGATTTGTACTTTGGATCTGGATTGAACAATCGCTAATCTGCACTCGTTAATTGCTAATCCTTGATGTCACATTATGTGCCTACCCATAGCTCCACATATTCTTCTATCAGCACAGGTTCATCTTACAACTATTACCCACGCTCAACAACAGATTGGTTCGCCCTGTTTGGTTTCATCAAAATTGCCAAAAAAATCAGGAAAATAAAGAAAAAATTGTCAAAGTTTTTGCATGTTTTTCAGAGAACGTGCTGTATTTCTGTAGACCACATCCCACCTCAGTTGTAGGTGCCAATTTTTGTGGTTGCATCTTTTTTCCTCCTTGTTCAGAGAAAATAATGAAAAAAATAGTGAAAAAATAAAAAATTTTGATTCCGACTAGTGCCTTTTGGAAAAATCAGGGAAAAATTCAGGAAAAAAGGAAAAATCCGTGTTATTTGCTTGTTCTGTGCGTTCTTTCCATCGTCCTTTGTTTTCACCTTGTTGCGCTACGTCTCGACACGTCTTAGCCAGCAGCTGTGATTTTTACTTTGGATCCGGATTGAACAATCGCTAATTTGCACTCGTTAATTGCTAATCCTTGCTGTCATATTGTGTGCCTACCCATAGCTCCACATATTCTTCTATCAGCACATGTTCATGTTGCAACTGTTACCCACGCTCAACTACAGATCGGTTCGCCCTGTTTGGTTTCATCAAAATTGCCAAATAAATTCAGGAAAATAAAGAAAAAATTTGTCAAAGTTTTTGCACGCTTTTCAGAGAACGTGCTTTATTTTTGTAGACCACATCCCAACTCAGTTGTAGGTGCCAATTTTTGTGGTTGCATCTTTTTGGTCCTTGTTCAGAGAAAATTATAAAAAAATAGTGAAAAAATAAAAAAGTTTGATTCCCACTAGTGCCTTTTGGAAAAATCAGGGGAAAATTCAGGAAAAAAGGAAAAATCCATTTTATTTGCCTGTTCTGTGCGTTCTTTCCATCGTCCTTTGTTTTCACCTTATTGCGCTATGTCTCGACACGTCTTAGCCAGCAGCTGTGATTTGTACTTTGGATCGGGATTGAATAATCGCTAATCTGCACTCGTTAATTGCTAATCCTTGCTGTCATATTGTGTGCCTACCCATAGCTCCACATATTGTTCTATTAGCACAGGTTCATCTTGCAACTGTTACCGACGCTCAACCATAGATTGGTTCGCCCTGTTTGGTTTCATCAAAATTGCCAAAAAAAATCAGAAAAATAAAGAAAAAAAATTGTCAAAGTTTTTGCACGTTTTTCAGAGAACGTGCTGTATTTCTGTAGACCACATCCCACCTCAGTTGTAGGTGCCAATTTTTGTGGTTGCATCTTTTTTCCTCCTTGTTCAGAGAAAATAATGAAAAAAATAGTGAAAAAATAAAAAAATTTTGATTCCGACTAGTGCCTTTTGGAAAAATTAGGGAAAAATTCAGGAAAAAAGGAAAAATCCGTGTTATTTGCTTGTTCTGTGCGTTCTTTCCATCGTCCTTTGTTTTCACCTTGTTGCGCTACGTCTCGACACGTCTTAGCCAGCAGCTGTGATTTGTACTTTGGATCTGGATTGAACAATCGCTAATCTGCACTCGTTAATTGCTAATCCTTGATGTCACATTATGTGCCTACCCATAGCTCCACATATTCTTCTATCAGCACAGGTTCATCTTACAACCATTACCCACGCTCAACAACAGATTGGTTCGCCCTGTTTGGTTTCATCAAAATTGCCAAAAAAATCAGGAAAATAAAGAAAAAATTGTCAAAGTTTTTGCATGTTTTTCAGAGAACGTGCTGTATTTCTGTAGACCACATCCCACCTCAGTTGTAGGTGCCAATTTTTGTGGTTGCATCTTTTTTCCTCCTTGTTCAGAGAAAATAATGAAAAAAATAGTGAAAAAATAAAAAATTTTGATTCCGACTAGTGCCTTTTGGAAAAATCAGGGAAAAATTCAGGAAAAAAGGAAAAATCCGTGTTATTTGCTTGTTCTGTGCGTTCTTTCCATCGTCCTTTGTTTTCACCTTGTTGCGCTACGTCTCGACACGTCTTAGCCAGCAGCTGTGATTTTTACTTTGGATCCGGATTGAACAATCGCTAATTTGCACTCGTTAATTGCTAATCCTTGCTGTCATATTGTGTGCCTACCCATAGCTCCACATATTCTTCTATCAGCACATGTTCATGTTGCAACTGTTACCCACGCTCAACTACAGATCGGTTCGCCCTGTTTGGTTTCATCAAAATTGCCAAATAAATTCAGGAAAATAAAGAAAAAAAATTGTCAAAGTTTTTGCACGCTTTTCAGAGAACGTGCTTTATTTTTGTAGACCACATCCCAACTCAGTTGTAGGTGCCAATTTTTGTGGTTGCATCTTTTTGGTCCTTGTTCAGAGAAAATTATAAAAAAAATAGTGAAAAAATAAAAAAGTTTGATTCCCACTAGTGCCTTTTGGAAAAATCAGGGGAAAATTCAGGAAAAAAGGAAAAATCCATTTTATTTGCCTCTTCTGTGCGTTCTTTCCATCGTCCTTTGTTTTCACCTTATTGCGCTATGTCTCGACACGTCTTAGCCAGCAGCTGTGATTTGTACTTTGGATCGGGATTGAATAATCGCTAATCTGCACTCGTTAATTGCTAATCCTTGCTGTCATATTGTGTGCCTACCCATAGCTCCACATATTGTTCTATTAGCACAGGTTCATCTTGCAACTGTTACCGACGCTCAACCATAGATTGGTTCGCCCTGTTTGGTTTCATCAAAATTGCCAAAAAAAATCAGGAAAATAAAGAAAACAAATTGTCAAAGTTTTTGCATGTTTTTCAGAGAACGTGCTGTATTTCTGTAGACCACATCCCACCTCAGTTGTAGGTGCCAATTTTTGTGGTTGCATCTTTTTTCCTCCTTGTTCAGAGAAAATAATGAAAAAAATAGTGAAAAAATAATAAATTTTGATTCCGACAAGTGCCTTTTGGAAAAATCAGGAAAAAATTCAGGAAAAAAGGAAAAATCCATGTTATTTGCTTGTTCTGTGCGTTCTTTCCATCGTCCTTTGTTTTCACCTTGTTGCGCTACGTCTCGACACGTCTTAGCCAGCAGCTGTGATTTTTACTTTGGATCCGGATTGAACAATCGCTAATTTGCACTCGTTAATTGCTAATCCTTGCTGTCATATTGTGTGCCTACCCATAGCTCCACATATTCTTCTATCAGCACATGTTCATCTTGCAACTGTTACCCACGCTCAACTACAGATCGGTTCGCCCTGTTTGGTTTCATCAAAATTGCCAAATAAATTCAGGAAAATAAAGAAAAAAAATTGTTAAAGTTTTTGCATGCTTTTCAGAGAACGTGCTTTATTTTTGTAGACCACATCCCAACTCAGTTGTAGGTGCCAATTTTTGTGGTTGCATCTTTTTTGGTCCTTGTTCAGAGAAAATTATAAAAAAATAGTGAAAAAATAAAAAAGTTTGATTCCCACTAGTGCCTTTTGGAAAAATCAGGGGAAAATTCAGGAAAAAAGGAAAAATCTGTTTTATTTGCCTGTTCTGTGCGTTCTTTCCATCGTCCTTTGTTTTCACCTTGTTGCGCTATGTCTCGACACGTCTTAGCCAGCCGCTGTGATTTGTACTTTGGATCGGGATTGAATAATCGTTAATCTGCACTCGTTAATTGCTAATCCTTGCTGTCATATTGTGTGCCTACCCATAGCTCCACATATTGTTCTATTAGCACAGGTTCATCTTGCAACTGTTACCGACGCTCAACCACAGATTGGTTCGCCCTGTTTGGTTTCATCAAAATTGAAAAAAAAATCAGGAAAATAAAGAAAAAAAATTGTCAAAGTTTTTGCACGTTTTTCAGAGAACGTGCTGTATTTCTGTAGACCACATCCCACCTCAGTTGTAGGTGCCAATTTTTGTGGTTGCATCTTTTTTCCTCCTTGTTCAGAGAAAATAATGAAAAAAATAGTGAAAAAATAAAAAATTTTGATTCCGACTAGTGCCTTTTGGAAAAATCAGGGAAAAATTCAGGAAAAAAGGAAAAATCCGTGTTATTTGCTTGTTCTGTGCGTTCTTTCCATCGTCCTTTGTTTTCACCTTGTTGCGCTACGTCTCGACACGTCTTAGCCAGCAGCTGTGATTTGTACTTTGGATCTGGATTGAACAATTGCTAATCTGCACTCGTTAATTGCTAATCCTTGATGTCACATTATGTGCCTACCCATAGCTCCACATATTCTTCTATCAGCACAGGTTCATCTTACAACTATTACCCACGCTCAACAACAGATTGGTTCGCCCTGTTTGGTTTCATCAAAATTGCCAAAAAAATCAGGAAAATAAAGAAAAAAATTGTCAAAGTTTTTGCACGTTTTTCAGAGAACGTGCTGTATTTCTGTAGACCACATCCCACCTCAGTTGTAGGTGCCAATTTTTGTGGTTGCATCTTTTTTCCTCCTTGTTCAGAGAAAATAATGAAAAAAATAGTGAAAAAATAAAAAATTTTGATTCCGACTAGTGCCTTTTGGAAAAATCAGGGAAAAATTCAGGAAAAAAGGAAAAATCCGTGTTATTTGCTTGTTCTGTGCGTTCTTTCCATCGTCCTTTGTTTTCACCTTGTTGCGCTACGTCTCGACACGTCTTAGCCAGCAGCTGTGATTTTTACTTTGGATCCGGATTGAACAATCGCTAATTTGCACTCGTTAATTGCTAATCCTTGCTGTCATATTGTGTGCCTACCCATAGCTCCACATATTCTTCTATCAGCACATGTTCATGTTGCAACTGTTACCCACGCTCAACTACAGATCGGTTCGCCCTGTTTGGTTTCATCAAAATTGCCAAATAAATTCAGGAAAATAAAGAAAAAAATTGTCAAAGTTTTTGCACGCTTTTCAGAGAACGTGCTTTATTTTTGTAGACCACATCCCAACTCAGTTGTAGGTGCCAATTTTTGTGGTTGCATCTTTTTGGTCCTTGTTCAGAGAAAATTATAAAAAAATAGTGAAAAAATAAAAAAGTTTGATTCCCACTAGTGCCTTTTGGAAAAATCAGGGGAAAATTCAGGAAAAAAGGAAAAATCCATTTTATTTGCCTGTTCTGTGCGTTCTTTCCATCGTTCTTTGTTTTCACCTTATTGCGCTATGTCTCGACACGTCTTAGCCAGCAGCTGTGATTTGTACTTTGGATCGGGATTGAATAATCGCTAATCTGCACTCGTTAATTGCTAATCCTTGCTGTCATATTGTGTGCCTACCCATAGCTCCACATATTGTTCTATTAGCACAGGTTCATCTTGCAACTGTTACCGACGCTCAACCACAGATTGGTTCGCCCTGTTTGGTTTCATCAAAATTGCCAAAAAAAATCAGGAAAATAAAGAAAAAAATTGTCAAAGTTTTTGCACGTTTTTCAGAGAACGTGCTGTATTTCTGTAGACCACATCCCACCTCAGTTGTAGGTGCCAATTTTTGTGGTTGCATCTTTTTTCCTCCTTGTTCAGAGAAAATAATGAAAAAAATAGTGAAAAAATAAAAAATTTTGATTCCGACTAGTGCCTTTTGGAAAAATCAGGGAAAAATTCAGGAAAAAAGGAAAAATCCGTGTTATTTGCTTGTTCTGTGCGTTCTTTCCATCATCCTTTGTTTTCACCTTGTTGCGCTACGTCTCGACACGTCTTAGCCAGCAGCTGTGATTTTTACTTTGGATCCGGATTGAACAATCGCTAATTTGCACTCGTTAATTGCTAATCCTTGCTGTCATATTGTGTGCCTACACATAGCTCCACATATTCTTCTATCAGCACATGTTCATCTTGCAACTGTTACCCACGCTCAACTACAGATCGGTTCGCCCTGTTTGGTTTCATCAAAATTGCCAAATAAATTTAGGAAAATAAAGAAAAAAAATTGTCAAAGTTTTTGCACGCTTTTCAGAGAACGTGCTTTATTTTTGTAGACCACATCCCAACTCAGTTGTAGGTGCCAATTTTTGTGGTTGCATCTTTTTTGGTCCTTGTTCAGAGAAAATTATAAAAAAATAGTGAAAAAATAAAAAAGTTTGATTCCCACTAGTGCCTTTTGGAAAAATCAGGGGAAAATTCAGGAAAAAAGGAAAAATCTGTTTTATTTGCCTGTTCTGTGCGTTTTTTCCATCGTCCTTTGTTTTCACCTTGTTGCGCTATGTCTCGACACGTCTTAGCCAGCAGCTGTGATTTGTACTTTGGATCGGAATTGAATAATCGCTAATCTGCACTCGTTAATTGCTAATCCTTGCTGTCATATTGTGTGCCTACCGACAGCTCCACATATTGTTCTATTAGCACAGGTTCATCTTGCAACTGTTACCGACGCTCAACCACAGATTGGTTCGCCCTGTTTGGTTTCATCAAAATTGCCAAAAAAATAAGGAAAATAAAGAAAAAAAATTGTCAAAGTTTTTGCACGTTTTTCAGAGAACGTGCTGTATTTCTGTAGACCACATCCCACCTCAGTTGTAGGTGCCAATTTTTGTGGTTGCATCTTTTTTCCTCCTTGTTCAGAGAAAATAATGAAAAAAATAGTGAAAAAATAAAAAATTTTGATTCCGACTAGTGCCTTTTGGAAAAATCAGGGAAAAATTCAGGAAAAAAGGAAAAATCCGTGTTATTTGCTTGTTCTGTGCGTTCTTTCCATCGTCCTTTGTTTTCACCTTGTTGCGCTACGTCTCGACACGTCTTAGCCAGCAGCTGTGATTTGTACTTTGGATCTGGATTGAACAATCGCTAATCTGCACTCGTTAATTGCTAATCCTTGCTGTCATATTGTGTGCCTACCCATAGCTCCACATATTGTTCTATTAGCACAGGTTCATCTTACAACTATTACCCACGCTCAACGACAGATTGGTTCGCCCTGTTTGGTTTCATCAAAATTGCCAAAAAAATTAGGAAAATAAAGAAAAAAAATTGTCAAAGTTTTTGCACGTTTTTCAGAGAACGTGCTGTATTTCTGTAGACCACATCCCACCTCAGTTGTAGGTGCCAATTTTTGTGGTTGCATCTTTTTTCCTCCTTGTTCAGAGAAAATAATGAAAAAAATAGTGAAAAAATAAAAAATTTTGATTCCGACTAGTGCCTTTTGGAAAAATCAGGAAAAAATTCAGGAAAAAAGGAAAAATCCGTGTTATTTGCTTGTTCTGTGCGTTCTTTCTATCGTCCTTTGTTTTCACCTTGTTGCGCTACGTCTCGACACGTCTTAGCCAGCAGCTGTGATTTTTACTTTGGATCCGGATTGAACAATCGCTAATTTGCACTCGTTAATTGCTAATCCTTGCTGTCATATTGTGTGCCTACCCATAGCTCCACATATTCTTCTATCAGCACATGTTCATCTTGCAACTGTTACCCACGCTCAACTACAGATCGGTTCGCCCTGTTTGGTTTCATCAAAATTGCCAAATAAATTCAGGAAAATAAAGAAAAAAAATTGTCAAAGTTTTTGCACGCTTTTCAAAGAACGTCCTTTATTTTTGTAGACCACATCCCAACTCAGTTGTAGGTGCCAATTTTTGTGGTTGCATCTTTTTTGGTCCTTGTTCAGAGAAAATTATAAAAAAATAGTGAAAAAATAAAAAAAGTTTGATTCCCACTAGTGCCTTTTGGAAAAATCAGGGGAAAATTCAGGAAAAAAGGAAAAATCCATTTTATTTGCATGTTCTGTGCGTTCTTTCCATCGTCCTTTGTTTTCACCTTATTGCGCTATGTCTCGACACGTCTTAGCCAACAGCTGTGATTTGTACTTTGGATCGGGATTGAATAATCGCTAATCTGCACTCGTTAATTGCTAATCCTTGCTGTCATATTGTGTGCCTACCCATAGCTCCACATATTGTTCTATTAGCACAGGTTCATCTTGCAACTGTTACCGACGCTCAACCACAGATTGGTTCGCCCTGTTTGGTTTCATCAAAATTGCCAAAAAAAATCAGGAAAATAAAGAAAAAAATTGTCAAAGTTTTTGCACGTTTTTCAGAGAACGTGCTGTATTTCTGTAGACCACATCCCACCTCAGTTGTAGGTGCCAATTTTTGTGGTTGCATCTTTTTTCCTCCTTGTTCAGAGAAAATAATGAAAAAAATAGTGAAAAAATAAAAAATTTTGATTCCGACTAGTGCCTTTTGGAAAAATCAGGAAAAAATTCAGGAAAAAAGGAAAAATCCGTGTTATTTGCTTGTTCTGTGCGTTCTTTCCATCGTCCTTTGTTTTCACCTTGTTGCGCTACGTCTCGACACGTCTTAGCCAGCAGCTGTGATTTTTACTTTGGATCCGGATTGAACAATCGCTAATTTGCACTCGTTAATTGCTAATCCTTGCTGTCATATTGTGTGCCTACACATAGCTCCACATATTCTTCTATCAGCACATGTTCATCTTGCAACTGTTACCCACGCTCAACTACAGATCGGTTCGCCCTGTTTGGTTTCATCAAAATTGCCAAATAAATTTAGGAAAATAAAGAAAAAAAATTGTCAAAGTTTTTGCACGCTTTTCAGAGAACGTGCTTTATTTTTGTAGACCACATCCCAACTCAGTTGTAGGTGCCAATTTTTGTGGTTGCATCTTTTTTGGTCCTTGTTCAGAGAAAATTATAAAAAAATAGTGAAAAAATAAAAAAGTTTGATTCCCACTAGTGCCTTTTGGAAAAATCAGGGGAAAATTCAGGAAAAAAGGAAAAATCTGTTTTATTTGCCTGTTCTGTGCGTTCTTTCCATCGTCCTTTGTTTTCACCTTGTTGCGCTATGTCTCGACACGTCTTAGCCAGCAGCTGTGATTTGTACTTTGGATCGGGATTGAATAATCGCTAATCTGCACTCGTTAATTGCTAATCCTTGCTGTCATATTGTGTGCCTACCCATAGCTCCACATATTGTTCTATTAGCACAGGTTCATCTTGCAACTGTTACCGACGCTCAACCACAGATTGGTTCGCCCTGTTTGGTTTCATCAAAATTGCCAAAAAAATCAGGAAAATAAAGAAAAAAAATTGTCAAAGTTTTTGCACGTTTTTCAGAGAACGTGCTGTATTTCTGTAGACCACATCCCACCTCAGTTGTAGGTGCCAATTTTTGTGGTTGCATCTTTTTTCCTCCTTGTTCAGAGAAAATAATGAAAAAAATAGTGAAAAAATAAAAAATTTTGATTCCAACTAGTGCCTTTTGGAAACATCAGGGAAAAATTCAGGAAAAAAAGGAAAAATCCGTGTTATTTGCTTGTTCTGTGCGTTCTTTCCATCGTCCTTTGTTTTCACCTTGTTGCGCTACGTCTCGACACGTCTTAGCCAGCAGCTGTGATTTTTACTTTGGATCCGGATTGAACAATCGCTAATTTGCACTCGTTAATTGCAAATCCTTGCTGTCATATTGTGTGCCTACCCATAGCTCCACATATTCTTCTATCAGCACATGTTCATGTTGCAACTGTTACCCACGCTCAACTACAGATCGGTTCGCCCTGTTTGGTTTCATCAAAATTGCCAAATAAATTCAGGAAAATAAAGAAAAAAAATTGTCAAAGTTTTTGCACGCTTTTCAGAGAACGTCCTTTATTTTTGTAGACCACATCCCAACTCAGTTGTAGGTGCCAATTTTTGTGGTTGCATCTTTTTTGGTCCTTGTTCAGAGAAAATTATAAAAAAATAGTTAAAAAATAAAAAAGTTTGATTCCCACTAGTGCCTTTTGGAAAAATCAGGGGAAAATTCAGGAAAAAAGGAAAAATCAATTTTATTTGCCTGTTCTGTGCGTTCTTTCCATCGTCCTTTGTTTTCACCTTGTTGCGCTATGTCTCGACACGTCTTAGCCAGCAGCTGTGATTTGTACTTTGGATCGGGATTGAATAATCGCTAATCTGCACTCGTTAATTGCTAATCCTTGCTGTCATATTGTGTGCCTACCCATAGCTCCACATATTGTTCTATTAGCACAGGTTCAGAGAACGTGCTTTATTTCTGTAGACCACATACCACCTCAGTTGTAGGTGTCAATTCTTGTGGTTGCATCTTTTTTGGTCCTTGTTCAGAGAAAACTATAAAAAAATAGTGAAAAAATAAAAAAGTTTGATTCCCACTAGTGCCTTTTGGAAAAATCAGGAAAAAATTCAAAAAAAAGAAAAATTCGCGTTATTTGCTTGTTCTGTGCATTCTTTCCATCGTGCTTTGTTTTCACCTTTGTGCGCTACGTCTCGACACGTCTTAGCCAGCAGCTGTGATTTGTACTTTGGATCCAGATTGAACAATCGCTAATCTGCACTCGTTAATTGCTAATCCTTGCTGTCATATTGTGTGCCTACCCATTGCTCCATATGTTCTTCTATCAGCACAGGTTCATCTTGCAACTGTTACACCCGCTCAACAACAGATTGGTTCGCCCTATTTGGTTTCATCAAAGTTACCAAAAAAATTCAGGAAAATAAAGAAAAAATTGTCAAAGTTTTTGCACGCTTTTCAGAGAACGTGCTGTATTTCTGTAGACCACATCCCACCTCAGTTGTAGGTGCCAATTTTTGTGGTTGCATCTTTTTTGATCGTTGTTTAGAGAAAATAATGAAAAAAATAGTGAAAAAAATAAAAAAGTTTGATTCCCACCGGTGCCTTTTGGAAAAATCAGGGAAAAATTCAAGAAAAAGGAAAAATCCGTGTTATTTGCTTGTTCTGTGCGTTCCTTCCATCGTTCTTTGTTTTCACCTTGTTGCGCTACGTCTCGACACGTCTTAGCCAGCAGCTGTGATTTGTACTTTCGATCCGTATTGAACAGCCGCTAATCCACGCTCGTTAATTGCTAATCCTTGCTGTCATATTGTGTGCCTTCCCATAGCTCCACATATTTTTCTATCAGCACAGGTTCATCTTGCAACTGTTACCCACGCTCAACAACAGATTGGTTCGCCCTGTTTGGTTTCATCAAAATTGCCAAAAAAATTCACAAAAATAAAGAAAAAAATTATCAAAGTTTTTGCACGCTTTTCAAATAACGTGCTGTATTTCTGTAGACCACATCCCACCTCAGTTGTAGGTGTCAATTTTTGTGGTTGCATCTTTTTTCATCCTTGTTCAGAGAAAATAATGAAAAAATCGTGAAAAAATAAAAAAGTTGATTCCCACGGTGCCTTTTGGAAAATTCAGGGAAAAATTCAGAAAAAAGAAAAATCCGTGTTATTTGCTTGTTCTGTGCGTTCTTTCCATCGTCCTTTGTTTTTCACCTTGTTGCGCTACGTCTCGACACGTCTTAGCCAGCAGCTGTGATTTGTACTTTCGATCTGGATTGAACAGCCGCTAATCTGCGCTCGTTAATAGCTAATCCTTGTTGTCATATTGTGTGCCTTCCCATAGCTCCACATATTCTTCTATCAGCACAGGTTCATCTTGCAACTGTTACCCACGCTCAACAACAGATTGGTTCGCCCTGTTTGGTTTCATCAAAATTGCCAAAAAAATTCAGGAAAATAAAGAAAAAAAATTGTCAAAGTTTTTGCACGCATTTCAGAGAATGTGCTGTATTTCTGTAGACCACATCCCACCTCAGTTGTAGGTGCCAATTTTTGTGGTTGCATATTTTTTGATCCTTGTACAGAGAAAATGATAAAAAATAGTGAAAAAATAAAAAAGTTTGAAAAATCAGGGAAAAATTCAGGAAAAAATAAAAATCCGTGTTATTTGCTTGGTCTGTGCGTTCTTTCCATCGTCCTTTGTTTTTACCTTGTTGCGCTACGTCTCGACATGTCTTAGCCAGCAGCTGTGATTTGTACTTTGGATCCGGATTGAACAATCGCTAATCTGCACTCGTTAATTGCTAATCCTTGTTGTCATATTGTGTGCCTACCCATAGCTCCACTTATTCTTCTATCAGCACAGGTTCATCTTGCAACTGTTACCCATGCTCAACAACAGATTGGTTCGCCCTATTTCGTTTCATCAAAATTGCCAAAAAATTCAGGAAAATAAAGAAAAAAATTGTCAAAGTTTTTGCACGCTTTTTCAAAGAACGTGCTGTATTTCTGTAGACCACATCCACCTCAGTTGTAGGTGCCAATTTTTGTGGTTGCATCTTTTGTCCTCCTTGTTCAGAGAAAATAATGAAAAAAATAGTGAAAAAATAAAAAAGTTGATTCCCACCGGTGCCTTTTAGAAAAATCAGGGAAAAATTCAGAAAAAAGGAAAATCCGTGTTATTTGCTTGTTCTGTGCGTTCTTTCCATCGTCCTTTGTTTTCACCTTGTTGCGCTACGTCTCGACACGTCTTAGCCAGCACCTGTGATTTGTACTTTCGATCCGGATTGAACAGCCGCTAATCCGCGCTCGTTAATTGCTAATCCTTGCTGTCATATTGTGTGCCTTCCCATAGCTCCACATATTTTTCTATCAGCACAGGTTTATCCTGCAACTGTTACCCACGCTCAACAACAGATTGGTTCGCCCTGTTTGGTTTCATCAAAATTGCCAAAAAAATTCACAAAAATAAAGAAAAAAAATTATCAAAGTTTTTGCACGCTTTTCAAAGAACGAGCTGTATTTCTGTAGACCACATCCCACCTCAGTTGTAGGTGTCAATTTTTGTGGTTGCATCTTTTTTCATCCTTGTTCAGAGAAAATAATGAAAAAAATCGTGAAAAAATAAAAAAGTTTGATTCCCACCGGTGCCTTTTGGAAAATTCAGGGAAAAATTCAGAAAAAAGGAAAAATCCGTGTTATTTGCTTGTTCTGTGCGTTCTTTCCATCGTCCTTTGTTTTCACCTTGTTGCGTTATGTCTCGACACGTCTTAGCCAGCAGTTGTGATTTGTACTTTCGATCCGAATTGAACAGCCGCTAATCTGCGCTCGTTAATAGCTAATCCTTGTTGTCATATTGTGTGCCTTCCCATAGCTCCACATATTCTTCTATCAGCACAGGTTCATCTTGCAACTGTTACCCACGCTCAACAACAGATTGGTTCGCCCTGTTTGGTTTGATCAAAATTGCCAAAAAAATTCAGGATAATAAAGAAAAAAAATTGTCAAAGTTTTTGCACGCATTTCAGAGAATGTGCTGTATTTCTGTAGACCACATCCCACCTCAGTTGTAGGTGCCAATTTTTGTGGTTGCATATTTTTTGATCCTTGTACAGAGAAAATGATAAAAAAAATAGTGAAAAAATAAAAAGTTTGATTCCCACTAGTGCCTTTGGAAAATCAGGGAAAAATTCAGGAAAAAAGAAAAATCCGTGTTATTTGCTTGGTCTGTGCGTTCTTTCCATCGTCCTTTGTTTTTACCTTGTTGCGCTACGTCTCGACATGTCTTAGCCAGCAGCTGTGATTTGTACTTTGGATCCGGATTGAACAATCGCTAATCTGCACTCGTTAATTGCTAATCCTTGTTGTCATATTGTGTGCCTACCCATAGCTCCACTTATTCTTCTATCAGCACAGGTTCATCTTGCAACTGTTACCCATGCTCAACAACAGATTGGTTCGCCCTATTTCGTTTCATCAAAATTGCCAAAAAAATTCAGGAAAATAAAGAAAAAAAATTGTTAAAGTTTTTGCACGCTTTTTCAAAGAACGTCCTGTATTTCTGTAGACCACATCCCACCTCAGTTGTAGGTGCCAATTTTTGTGGTGGCATCTTTTGTCCTCCTTGTTCAGAGAAAATAATGAAAAAATAGTGAAAAAATAAAATAGTTTGATTCCCACCGGTGCCTTTTAGAAAAATCAGTGAAAAATTCAGAAAAAAGGAAAAATCCGTGTTATTTGCTTGTTCTGTGCGTTCTTTCCATCATCCTTTGTTTTCACCTTGTTGCGCTACGTCTCGACACGTCTTAGCCAGCACCTGTGATTTGTACTTTCGATCCGGATTGAACAGCCGCTAATCCGCGCTCGTTAATTGCTAATCCTTGCTGTCATATTGTGTGCCTTCCCATAGCTCCACATATTCTTCTATCAGCACAGGTTCATCTTGCAACTGTTACCCACGCTCAACAACAGATTGATTCGTCCAGTTTGGTTTCATCAAAATTGCTAAAAAAATTAAGGAAAATAAATAAAAAAATTGTCAAAGTTTTTGCAACGCTTTTCAGAGAACGTGCTGTATTTCTATAGACCACATCCCACCTCAGTTGTAGGTGCTGATTTTTATGGTTGCATCTTTTTTTATCCTTGTTCAGTTAAAATTATAAAAAATAGTGAAAAATAAAAAAGTTTGATTCCCACGAGTGCCTTTTGGAAAAATCAGGGAAAAATTCAGGAAAAACGAAAAATCAGTGTTATTTGCTTGTTCTGTGCGTTCTTTCCATCGTCCTTTGTTTTCACCTTGTTGCGCTACGTCTCGACACATCTTAGCCAGCAGCTGTGATTTGTACTTTGGATCTGGATTGAACAATCGCTAATTTGCACTCGTTAATTGCAAATCCTTGCTGTCATATTGTGTGCCTACCCATAGCTCGACATATTCTTCTATCAGCACATGTTCATGTTGCAACTGTTACCCACGCTCAACTACAGATCGGTTCGCCCTGTTTGGTTTCATCAAAATTGCCAAATAAATTCAGGAAAATAAAGAAAAAAAATTGTCAAAGTTTTTGCACGCTTTTCAGAGAACGTGCTTTATTTTTGTAGACCACATCCCAACTCAGTTGTAGGTGCCAATTTTTGTGGTTGCATCTTTTTGGTCCTTGTTCAGAGAAAATTATAAAAAATAGTGAAAAAATAAAAAAAGTTTGATTCCCACTAGTGCCTTTTGGAAAAATCAGGGGAAAATTCAGGAAAAAAGGAAAAATCCATTTTATTTGCCTGTTCTGTGCGTTCTTTCCATCGTCCTTTGTTTTCACCTTATTGCGCTATGTCTCGACACGTCTTAGCCAGCAGCTGTGATTTGTACTTTGGATCGGGATTGAATAATTGCTAATCTGCCACTCGTTAAATTGCTATCCTTGCTGTCATATTGTGTGCCTACCCATAGCTCCACATATTGTTCTATTAGCACAGGTTCATCTTGCAACTGTTACCGACGCTCAACCACAGATTGGTTCGCCCTGTTTGGTTTCATCAAAATTGCCAAAAAAAATCAGGAAAATAAAGAAAAAAAATTGTCAAAGTTTTTGCACGTTTTCAGAGAACGTGCTGCATTTCTGTAGACCACATCCCACCTCAGTTGTAGGTGCCAATTTTTGTGGTTGCATCTTTTTTTCCTCCTTGTTCAGAGAAAATAATGAAAAAAATAGTGAAAAAATAAAAAATTTTGATTCCGACTAGTGCCTTTTGGAAAAATCAGGAAAAAATTCAGGAAAAAAGGAAAAATCCGTGTTATTTGCTGTTCTGTGCGTTCTTTCCATCGTCCTTTGTTTTCACCTTATGGCGCTACGTCTCGACCCGTCTTAGCCAGCAGCTGTGATTTTTACTTGGATCCGGATTGAACAATCGCTAATTTGCACTCGTTAATTGCTAATCCTTGCTGTCATATTGTGTGCCTACCCATAGCTCCACATATTCTTCTATCAGCACATGTTCATCTTGCAACTGTTACCCACGCTCAACTACAGATCGGTTCGCCCTGTTTGGTTTCATCAAAATTGCCAAATAAATTCAGGAAAATAAAGAAAAAAAATTGTCAAAGTTTTTGCACGCTTTTCAGAGAACGTGCTTTATTTTTGTAGACCACATCCCAACTCAGTTGTAGGTGCCAATTTTTGTGGTTGCATCTTTTTTGGTCCTTGTTCAGAGAAAATTATAAAAAAATAGTGAAAAAATAAAAAAGTTTGATTCCCACTAGTGCCTTTTGGAAAAATCAGGGGAAAATTCAGGAAAAAAGGAAAAATCTGTTTTATTTGCCTGTTCTGTGCGTTCTTTCCATCGTCCTTTGTTTTCACCTTGTTGCGCTATGTCTCGACACGTCTTAGCCAGCAGCTGTGATTTGTACTTTGGATCGGATTGAATAATCGCTAATCTGCACTCGTTAATTGCTAATCCTTGCTGTCATATTGTGTGTCTACCCATAGCTCCACATATTGTTCTATTAGCACAGGTTCATCTTGCAACTGTTACCGACGCTCAACCACAGATTGGTTCGCCCTGTTTGGTTTCATCAAAATTGCCAAAAAAATCAGGAAAATAAAGAAAAAAAATTGTCAAAGTTTTTGCACGTTTTTCAGAGAACGTGCTGTATTTCTGTAGACCACATCCCACCTCAGTTGTAGGTGCCAATTTTTGTGGTTGCATCTTTTTTCCTCCTTGTTCAGAGAAAATAATGAAAAAAATAGTGAAAAAATAAAAAATTTTGATTCCGACTAGTGCCTTTTGGAAAAATCAGGGAAAAATTCAGGAAAAAAGGAAAAATCCGTGTTATTTGCTTGTTTTGTGCGTTCTTTCGATCGTCCTTTGTTTTCACCTTGTTGCGCTACGTCTCGACACGTCTTAGCCAGCAGCTGTGATTTATACTTTGGATCCGGATTGAACAATCGCTAATTTGCACTCGTTAATTGCAAATCCTTGCTGTCATATTGTGTGCCTACCCATAGCTCCACATATTCTTCTATCAGCACATGTTCATGTTGCAACTGTTACCCACGCTCAACTACAGATCGGTTCGCCCTGTTTGGTTTCATCAAAATTGCCAAATAAATTCAGGAAAATAAAGAAAAAAAATTGTCAAAGTTTTTGCACGCTTTTCAGAGAACGTCCTTTATTTTTGTAGACCACATCCCAACTCAGTTGTAGGTGCCAATTTTTGTGGTTGCATCTTTTTTGGTCCTTGTTCAGAGAAAATTATAAAAAAATAGTGAAAAAATAAAAAAGTTTGATTCCCACTAGTGCCTTTTGGAAAAATCAGGGGAAAATTCAGGAAAAAAGGAAAAATCAATTTTATTTGCCTGTTCTGTGCGTTCTTTCCATCGTCCTTTGTTTTCACCCTGTTGCGCTATGTCTCGACACGTCTTAGCCAGCAGCTGTGATTTGTACTTTGGATCGGGATTGAATAATCGCTAATCTGCACTCGTTAATTGCTAATCCTTGCTGTCATATTGTGTGCCTACCCATAGCTCCACATATTGTTCTATTAGCACAGGTTCAGAGAACGTGCTTTATTTCTGTAGACCACATACCACCTCAGTTGTAGGTGCCAATTCTTGTGGTTGCATCTTTTTTGGTCCTTGTTCAGAGAAAACTATAAAAAAATAGTGAAAAAATAAAAAAGTTTGATTCCCACTCGTGCCTTTTGGAAAAATCAGGAAAAAATTCAAAAAAAAGAAAAATTCACGTTATTTGCTTGTTCTGTGCATTCTTTCCATCGTGCTTTGTTTTCACCTTTGTGCGCTACGTCTCGACACGTCTTAGCCAGCAGCTGTGATTTGTACTTTGGATCCAGATTGAACAATCGCTAATCTGCACTCGTTAATTGCTAATCCTTGCTGTCATATTGTGTGCCTACCCATTGCTCCATATGTTCTTCTATCAGCACAGGTTCATCTTGCAACTGTTACACCCGCTCAACAACAGATTGGTTCGCCCTATTTGGTTTCATCAAAGTTACCAAAAAAATTCAGGAAAATAAATAAAAAATTTTCAAAGTTTTTGCACGCTTTTCTGAGAACGTGCTGTATTTCTGTAGACCACATCCCACCTCAGTTGTAGGTGCCAATTTTTGTGGTTGCATCTTTTTTGATCGTTGTTCAGAGAAAATAATGAAAAAAATAGTGAAAAAAATAAAAAAGTTTGATTCCCACCGGTGCCTTTTGGAAAAATCAGGGAAAAATTCAAGAAAAAGGAAAAATCCGTGTTATTTGCTTGTTCTGTGCGTTCCTTCCATCGTTCTTTGTTTTCACCTTATTGCGCTACGTCTCGACACGTCTTAGCCAGCAGCTGTGATTTGTACTTTCGATCCGGATTGAACGGCCGCTAATCCACGCTCGTTAATTGCTAATCCTTGCTGTCATATTGTGTGCCTTCCCATAGCTCCACATATTTTTCTATCAGCACAGGTTCATCTTGCAACTGTTACCCACGCTCAACAACAGATTGGTTCGCCCTGTTTGGTTTCATCAAAATTGCCAAAAAAATTCACAAAAATAAAGAAAAAAAATTATCAAAGTTTTTGCACGCTTTTCAAAGAACGTGCTGTATTTCTGTAGACCACATCCCACCTTAGTTGTAGGTGTCAATTTTTGTGGTTGCATCTTTTTTCATCCTTGTTCAGAGAAAATAATGAAAAAAATCGTGAAAAAATAAAAAAGTTTGATTCCCACCGGTGCCTTTTGGAAAATTCAGGGAAAAATTCAGAAAAAAGGAAAAATCCGTGTTATTTGCTTGTTCTGTGCGTTCTTTCCATCGTCCTTTGTTTTCACCTTGTTGTGCTACGTCTCGACACGTCTTAGCCAGCAGCTGTGATTTGTACTTTCGATCCAGATTGAACAGCCGCTAATCTGCGCTCGTTAATAGCTAATCCTTGTTGTCATATTGTGTGCCTTCCCATAGCTCCACATATTCTTCTATCAGCACAGGTTCATCTTGCAACTGTTACCCACGCTCAACAACAGATTGGTTCGCCCTGTTTGGTTTCATCAAAATTTCCAAAAAAATTCAGGAAAATAAAGAAAAAAATTGTCAAAGTTTTTGCACGCATTTCAGAGAATGTGCTGTATTTCTGTAGACCACATCCCACCTCAGTTAAAGGTGCCAATTTTTGTGGTTGCATATTTTTTGATCCTTGTACAGAGAAAATGATAAAAAATAGTGAAAAAATAAAAAAGTTTGATTCCCACTAGTGCCTTTTGGAAAAATCAGGGAAAAATTCAGGAAAAAAGAAAAATCCGTGTTATTTGCTTGGTCTGTGCGTTCTTTCCATCGTCCTTTGTTTTTACCTTGTTGCGCTACGTCTCGACATGTCTTAGCCAGCAGCTGTGATTTGTACTTTGGATCCGGATTGAACAATCGCTAATCTGCACTCGTTAATTGCTAATCCTTGTTGTCATATTGTGTGCCTACCCATAGCTCCACTTATTCTTCTATCAGCACAGGTTCATCTTGCAACTGTTACCCATGCTCAACAACAGATTGGTTCGCCCTATTTCGTTTCATCAAAATTGCCAAAAAAATTCAGGAAAATAAAGAAAAAAAATTGTCAAAGTTTTTGCACGCTTTTTCAAAGAACGTGCTGTATTTCTGTAGACCACATCCCACCTCAGTTGTAGGTGCCAATTTTTGTGGTTGCATCTTTTGTCCTCCTTGTTCAGAGAAAATAATGAAAAAAATAGTGAAAAAATAAAAAAGTTTGATTCCCACCAGTGCCTTTTAGAAAAATCAGCGAAAAATTCAGAAAAAAGGAAAAATCCGTGTTATTTGCTTGTTCTGTGCGTTCTTTCCATCGTCCTTTGTTTTCACCTTGTTGCGCTACGTCTCGACACGTCTTAGCCAGCACCTGTGATTTGTACTTTCGATCCGGATTGAACAGCCGCTAATCCGCGCTCGTTAATTGCTAATCCTTGCTGTCATATTGTGTGCCTTCCCATAGCTCCACATATTTTTCTATCAGCACAGGTTTATCTTGCAACTGTTACCCACGCTCAACAACAGATTGGTTCGCCCTGTTTGGTTTCATCAAAATTGCCAAAAAAATTCACAAAAATAAAGAAAAAAATTATCAAAGTTTTTGCACGCTTTTCAAAGAACGTGCTGTATTTCTGTAGACCACATCCCACCTCAGTTGTAGGTGTCAATTTTTGTGGTTGCATCTTTTTTCATCCTTGTTCAGAGAAAATAATGAAAAAAATCGTGAAAAAATAAAAAAGTTTGATTCCCACCGGTGCCTTTTGGAAAATTCAGGGAAAAATTCAGAAAAAAGGAAAAATCTGTGTTATTTGCTTGTTCTGTGCGTTCTTTCCATCGTCCTTTGTTTTCACCTTGTTGCGCTACGTCTCGACACGTCTTAGCCAGCAGCTGTGATTTGTACTTTCGATCCGGATTGAACAGCCGCTAATCTGCGCTCGTTAATAGCTAATCCTTGTTGTCATATTGTGTGCCTTCCCATAGCTCCACATATTCTTCTATCAGCACAGGTTCATCTTGCAACTGTTACCCACGCTCAACAACAGATTGGTTCGCCCTGTTTGGTTTCATCAAAATTGCCAAAAAAATTCAGGAAAATAAAGAAAAAAAATTGTCAAAGTTTTTGCACGCATTTCAGAGAATGTGCTGTATTTCTGTAGACCACATCCCACCTCAGTTGTAGGTGCCAATTTTTGTGGTTGCATATTTTTTGATCCTTGTACAGAGAAAATGATAAAAAATAGTGAAAAAATAAAAAAGTTTGATTCCCACTAGTGCCTTTTGGAAAAATCAGGGAAAAATTCAGGAAAAAAGAAAAATCCGTGTTATTTGCTTGGTCTGTGCGTTCTTTCCATCGTCCTTTGTTTTTACCTTGTTGCGCTACGTCTCGACATGTCTTAGCCAGCAGCTGTGATTTGTACTTTGGATCCGGATTGAACAATCGCTAATCTGCACTCGTTAATTGCTAATCCTTGTTGTCATATTGTGTGCCTACCCATAGCTCCACTTATTCTTCTATCAGCACAGGTTCATCTTGCAACTGTTACCCATGCTCAACAACAGATTGGTTCGCCCTATTTCGTTTCATCAAAATTGCCAAAAAAAATTCAGGAAAATAAAGAAAAAAAATTGTCAAAGTTTTTGCACGCTTTTTCAAAGAACGTCCTGTATTTCTGTAGACCACATCCCACCTCAGTTGTAGGTGCCAATTTTTGTGGTTGCATCTTTTGTCCTCCTTGTTCAGAGAAAATAATGATAAAAATAGTGAAAAAATAAAAAAGTTTGATTCCCACCGGTGCCTTTTAGAAAAATCAGCGAAAAATTCAGAAAAAAGGAAAAATCCGTGTTATTTGCTTGTTCTGTGCGTTCTTTCCATCGTCCTTTGTTTTCACCTTGTTGCGCTACGTCTCGACACGTCCTAGCCAGCACCTGTGATTTGTACTTTCGATCCGGATTGAACAGCCGCTAATCCGCGCTCATTAATTGCTAATCCTTGCTGTCATATTGTGTGCCTTCCCATAGCTCCACATATTCTTCTATCAGCACAGGTTCATCTTGCAACTGTTACCCACGCTCAACAACAGATTGGTTCGCCCTGTTTGGTTTCATCAAAATTGCCAAAAAAATTCAGGAAAATAAAGAAAAAAAATTGCCAAAGTTTTTGCACGCATTTCAGAGAATGTGCTGTATTTCTGTAGACCACATCCCACCTCAGTTGTAGGTGCCAATTTTTGTGGTTGCATATTTTTTGATCCTTGTACAGAGAAAATGATAAAAAATAGTGAAAACATAAAAAAGTTTGATTCCCACTAGTGCCTTTTGGAAAAATCAGGGAAAAATTCAGGAAAAAAGAAAAATCCGTGTTATTTGCTTGGTCTGTGCGTTCTTTCCATCGTCCTTTGTTTTTACCTTGTTGCGCTACATCTCGACATGTCTTAGCCAGCAGCTGTGATTTGTACTTTGGATCCGGATTGAACAATCGCTAATCTGCACTCATTAATTGCTAATCCTTGTTGTCATATTGTGTGCCTACCCATAGCTCCACTTATTCTTCTATCAGCACAGGTTCATCTTGCAACTGTTACCCATGCTCAACAACAGATTGGTTCGCCCTATTTCGTTTCATCAAAATTGCCAAAAAAATTCAGGAAAATAAAGAAAAAAAATTGTCAAAGTTTTTGCACGCTTTTTCAAAGAACGTCCTGTATTTCTGTAGACCACATCCCACCTCAGTTGTAGGTGCCAATTTTTGTGGTTGCATCTTTTGTCCTCCTTGTTCAGAGAAAATAATGAAAAAAATAGTGAAAAAATAAAAAAGTTTGATTCCCACCGGTGCCTTTTAGAAAAATCAGCGAAAAATTCAGAAAAAAGGAAAAATCCGTGTTATTTGCTTGTTCTGTGCGTTCTTTCCATCGTCCTTTGTTTTCACCTTGTTGCGCTACGTCTCGACACGTCTTAGCCAGCACCTGTGATTTGTACTTTCGATCCGGATTGAACAGCCGCTAATCCGCGCTCGATAATTGCTAATCCTTGCTGTCATATTGTGTGCCTTCCCATAGCTCCACATATTCTTCTATTAGCACAGGTTCATCTTGCAACTGTTACCCACGCTCAACAACAGATTGATTCGTCCAGTTTGGTTTCATCAAAATTGCTAAAAAATTAAGGAAAATAAATAAAAAAAATTGTCAAAGTTTTTGCACGCTTTTCAGAGAACGTGCTGTATTTCTATAGACCACATCCCACCTCAGTTGTAGGTGCTGATTTTTATGGTTGCATCTTTTTTTATCCTTGTTCAGTTAAAATTATAAAAAATAGTGAAAAAATAAAAAAGTTTGATTCCCACGAGTGCCTTTTGGAAAAATCAGGGAAAAATTCAGGAAAAACGAAAAATCAGTGTTATTTGCTTGTTCTGTGCGTTCTTTCCATCGTCCTTTGTTTTCACCTTGTTGCGCTACGTCTCGACACATCTTAGCCAGCAGCTGTGATTTGTACTTTGGATCTGGATTGAACAATCGCTAATCTGCACTCGTTAATTGCTAATCCTTGATGTCATATTATGTGCCTACCCATAGCTCCACATATTCTTCTATCAGCACAGGTTCATCTTACAACTATTACCCACGCTCAACAACAGATTGGTTCGCCCTGTTTGGTTCATCAAAATTGCCAAAAAAATCAGGAAAATAAAGAAAAAAATTGTCAAAGTTTTGCACGTTTTTCAGAGAACGTGCTGTATTTCTGTAGACCACATCCCACCTCAGTTGTAGGTGCCAATTTTTGTGGTTGCATCTTTTTTCCTCCTTGTTCAGAGAAAATAATGAAAAAATAGTGAAAAAATAAAAAATTTTGATTCCGACTAGTGCCTTTTGGAAAAATCAGGGAAAAATTCAGGAAAAAAGGAAAAATCCGTGTTATTTGCTTGTTCTGTGCGTTCTTTCCATCGTCCTTTGTTTTCACCTTGTTGCGCTACGTCTCGACACGTCTTAGCCAGCAGCTGTGATTTTTACTTTGGATCCGGACTGAACAATCGCTAATCTGCACTCGTTAATTGCTAATCCTTGTTGTCATATTGTGTGCCTACCCATAGCTCCACTTATTCTTCTATCAGCACAGGTTCATCTTGCAACTGTTACCCATGCTCAACAACAGATTGGTTCGCCCTATTTCGTTTCATCAAAATTGCCAAAAAAAATTCAGGAAAATAAAGAAAAAAAATTGTCAAAGTTTTTGCACGCTTTTTCAAAGAACGTCCTGTATTTCTGTAGACCACATCCCACCTCAGTTGTAGGTGCCAATTTTTGTGGTTGCATCTTTTGTCCTCCTTGTTCAGAGAAAATAATGATAAAAATAGTGAAAAAATAAAAAAGTTTGATTCCCACCGGTGCCTTTTAGAAAAATCAGCGAAAAATTCAGAAAAAAGGAAAAATCCGTGTTATTTGCTTGTTCTGTGCGTTCTTTCCATCGTCCTTTGTTTTCACCTTGTTGCGCTACGTCTCGACACGTCTTAGCCAGCACCTGTGATTTGTACTTTCGATCCGGATTGAACAGCCACTAATCCGCGCTCATTAATTGCTAATCCTTGCTGTCATATTGTGTGCCTTCCCATAGCTCCACATATTCTTCTATCAGCACAGGTTCATCTTGCAACTGTTACCCACGCTCAACAACAGATTGGTTCGCCCTGTTTGGTTTCATCAAAATTGCCAAAAAAATTCAGGAAAATAAAGAAAAAAAATTGCCAAAGTTTTTGCACGCATTTCAGAGAATGTGCTGTATTTCTGTAGACCACATCCCACCTCAGTTGTAGGTGCCAATTTTTGTGGTTGCATATTTTTTGATCCTTGTACAGAGAAAATGATAAAAAATAGTGAAAACATAAAAAGTTTGATTCCCACTAGTGCCTTTTGGAAAAATCAGGAAAAATTCAGGAAAAAAGAAAAATCCGTGTTATTTGCTTGGTCTGTGCGTTCTTTCCATCGTCCTTTGTTTTTACCTTGTTGCGCTACATCTCGACATGTCTTAGCCAGCAGCTGTGATTTGTACTTTGGATCCGGATTGAACAATCGCTAATCTGCACTCGTTAATTGCTAATCCTTGTTGTCATATTGTGTGCCTACCCATAGCTCCACTTATTCTTCTATCAGCACAGGTTCATCTTGCAACTGCTACCCATGCTCAACAACAGATTGGTTCGCCCTATTTCGTTTCATCAAAATTGCCAAAAAAATTCAGGAAAATAAAGAAAAAAAATTGTCAAATTTTTTGCACGCTTTTTCAAAGAACGTCCTGTATTTCTGTAGACCACATCCCACCTCAGTTGTAGGTGCCAATTTTTGTGGTTGCATCTTTTGTCCTCCTTGTTCAGAGAAAATAATGAAAAAAATAGTGAAAAAATAAAAAAGTTTGATTCCCACCGGTGCCTTTTAGAAAAATCAGCGAAAAATTCAGAAAAAAGGAAAAATCCGTGTTATTTGCTTGTTCTGTGCGTTCTTTCCATCGTCCTTTGTTTTCACCTTGTTGCGCTACGTCTCGACACGTCTTAGCCAGCACCTGTGATTTGTACTTTCGATCCGGATTGAACAGCCGCTAATCCGCGCTCGTTAATTGCTAATCCTTGCTGTCATATTGTGTGCCTTCCCATAGCTCCACATATTCTTCTATCAGCACAGGTTCATCTTGCAACTGTTACCCACGCTCAACAACAGATTGATTCGTCCAGTTTGGTTTCATCAAAATTGCTAAAAAAATTAAGGAAAATAAATAAAAAAAATTATCAAAGTTTTTGCACGCTTTTCAGAGAACGTGCTGTATTTCTATAGACCACATCCCACCTCAGTTGTAGGTGCTGATTTTTATGGTTGCATCTTTTTTTATCCTTGTTCAGTTAAAATTATAAAAAATAGTGAAAAAATAAAAAAGTTTGATTCCCACGAGTGCCTTTTGGAAAAATCAGGGAAAAATTCAGGAAAAACGAAAAATCAGTGTTATTTGCTTGTTCTGTGCGTTCTTTCCATCGTCCTTTGTTTTCACCTTGTTGCGCTACGTCTCGACACATCTTAGCCAGCAGCTGTGATTTGTACTTTGGATCTGGATTGAACAATCGCTAATCTGCACTCGTTAATTGCTAATCCTTGATGTCATATTATGTGCCTACCCATAGCTCCACATATTCTTCTATCAGCACAGGTTCATCTTACAACTATTACCCACGCTCAACAACAGATTGGTTCGCCCTGTTTGGTTTTATCAAAATTGCCAAAAAAATCAGGAAAATAAAGAAAAAAATTGTCAAAGTTTTTGCACGTTTTTCAGAGAACGTGCTGTATTTCTGTAGACCACATCCCACCTCAGTTGTAGGTGCCAATTTTTGTGGTTGCATCTTTTTTCCTCCTTGTTCAGAGAAAATAATGAAAAAAATAGTGAAAAAATAAAAAATTTTGATTCCGACTAGTGCCTTTTGGAAAAATCAGGGAAAAATTCAGGAAAAAAGGAAAAATCCGTGTTATTTGCTTGTTCTGTGCGTTCTTTCCATCGTCCTTTGTTTTCACCTTGTTGCGCTACGTCTCGACACGTCTTAGCCAGCAGCTGTGATTTTTACTTTGGATCCGGACTGAACAATCGCTAATTTGCACTCGTTAATTGCTAATCCTTGCTGTCATATTGTGTGCCTACCCATAGCACCACATATTCTTCTATCAGCACATGTTCATGTTGCAACTGTTACCCACGCTCAACTACAGATCGGTTCGCCCTGTTTGGTTTCATCAAAATTGCCAAAAAAATTCAGGAAAATAAAGAAAAAAAATTGTCAAAGTTTTTGCACGCTTTTTCAAAGAACGTGCTGTATTTCTGTAGACCACATCCCACCTCAGTTGTAGGTGCCAATTTTTGTGGTTGCATCTTTTGTCCTCCTTGTTCAGAGAAAATAATGAAAAAAATAGTGAAAAAATAAAAAAGTTTGATTCCCACCGGTGCCTTTTAGAAAAATCAGCGAAAAATTCAGAAAAAAGGAAAAATCCGTGTTATTTGCTTGTTCTGTGCGTTCTTTCCATCGTCCTTTGTTTTCACCTTGTTGCGCTACGTCTCGACACGTCTTAGCCAGCACCTGTGATTTGTACTTTCGATCCGGATTGAACAGCCGCTAATCCGCGCTCGTTAATTGCTAATCCTTGCTGTCATATTGTGTGCCTTCCCATAGCTCCACATATTTTTCTATCAGCACAGGTTTATCTTGCAACTGTTACCCACGCTCAACAACAGATTGGTTCGCCCTGTTTGGTTTCATCAAAATTGCCAAAAAAATTCACAAAAATAAAGAAAAAAAATTATCAAAGTTTTTGCACGCTTTTCAAAGAACGTGCTGTATTTCTGTAGACCACATCCCACCTCAGTTGTAGGTGTCAATTTTTGTGGTTGCATCTTTTTTCATCCTTGTTCAGAGAAAATAATGAAAAAAATCGTGAAAAAATAAAAAAGTTTGATTCCCACCGGTGCCTTTTGGAAAATTCAGGGAAAAATTCAGAAAAAAGGAAAAATCTGTGTTATTTGCTTGTTCTGTGCGTTCTTTCCATCGTCCTTTGTTTTCACCTTGTTGCGCTACGTCTCGACACGTCTTAGCCAGCAGCTGTGATTTGTACTTTCGATCCGGATTGAACAGCCGCTAATCTGCGCTCGTTAATAGCTAATCCTTGTTGTCATATTGTGTGCCTTCCCATAGCTCCACATATTCTTCTATCAGCACAGGTTCATCTTGCAACTGTTACCCACGCTCAACAACAGATTGGTTCGCCCTGTTTGGTTTCATCAAAATTGCCAAAAAAATTCAGGAAAATAAAGAAAAAAAATTGTCAAAGTTTTTGCACGCATTTCAGAGAATGTGCTGTATTCTGTAGACCACATCCCACCTCAGTTGTAGGTGCCAATTTTTGTGGTTGCATATTTTTTGATCCTTGTACAGAGAAAATGATAAAAAATAGTGAAAAAATAAAAAAGTTTGATTCCCACTAGTGCCTTTTGGAAAAATCAGGGAAAAATTCAGGAAAAAAGAAAAATCCGTGTTATTTGCTTGGTCTGTGCGTTCTTTCCATCGTCCTTTGTTTTTACCTTGTTGCGCTACGTCTCGACATGTCTTAGCCAGCAGCTGTGATTTGTACTTTGGATCCGGATTGAACAATCGCTAATCTGCACTCGTTAATTGCTAATCCTTGTTGTCATATTGTGTGCCTACCCATAGCTCCACTTATTCTTCTATCAGCACAGGTTCATCTTGCAACTGTTACCCATGCTCAACAACAGATTGGTTCGCCCTATTTCGTTTCATCAAAATTGCCAAAAAAATTCAGGAAAATAAAGAAAAAAAATTGTCAAAGTTTTTGCACGCTTTTTCAAAGAACGTCCTGTATTTCTGTAGACCACATCCCACCTCAGTTGTAGGTGCCAATTTTTGTGGTTGCATCTTTTGTCCTCCTTGTTCAGAGAAAATAATGAAAAAAATAGTGAAAAAATAAAAAAGTTTGATTCCCACCGGTGCCTTTTAGAAAAATCAGCGAAAAATTCAAAAAAAAGGAAAAATCCGTGTTATTTGCTTGTTCTGTGCGTTCTTTCCATCGTCCTTTGTTTTCACCTTGTTGCGCTACGTCTCGACACGTCTTAGCCAGCACCTGTGATTTGTACTTTCGATCCGGATTGAACAGCCGCTAATCCGCGCTCATTAATTGCTAATCCTTGCTGTCATATTGTGTGCCTTCCCATAGCTCCACATATTCTTCTATCAGCACAGGTTCATCTTGCAACTGTTACCCACGCTCAACAACAGATTGGTTCGCCCTGTTTGGTTTCATCAAATTGCCAAAAAAATTCAGGAAAATAAAGAAAAAAAATTGCCAAAGTTTTTGCACGCATTTCAGAGAATGTGCTGTATTTCTGTAGACCACATCCCACCTCAGTTGTAGGTGCCAATTTTTGTGGTTGCATATTTTTTGATCCTTGTACAGAGAAAATGATAAAAAATAGTGAAAACATAAAAAAGTTTGATTCCCACTAGTGCCTTTTGGAAAAATCAGGGAAAAATTCAGGAAAAAAGAAAAATCCGTGTTATTTGCTTGGTCTGTGCGTTCTTTCCATCGTCCTTTGTTTTTACCTTGTTGCGCTACGTCTCGACATGTCTTAGCCAGCAGCTGTGATTTGTACTTTGGATCCGGATTGAACAATCGCTAATCTGCACTCGTTAATTGCTAATCCTTGTTGTCATATTGTGTGCCTACCCATAGCTCCACTTATTCTTCTATCAGCACAGGTTCATCTTGCAACTGTTACCCATGCTCAACAACAGATTGGTTCGCCCTATTTCGTTTCATCAAAATTGCCAAAAAAATTCAGGAAAATAAAGAAAAAAAAATTGCAAAGTTTTTGCACGCTTTTTCAAAGAACGTCCTGTATTTCTGTAGACCACATCCCACCTCAGTTGTAGGTGCCAATTTTTGTGGTTGCATCTTTTGCCCTCCTTGTTCAGAGAAAATAATGAAAAAAATAGTGAAAAAATAAAAAAGTTTGATTCCCACCGGTGCCTTTTAGAAAAATCAGCGAAAAATTCAGAAAAAAGGAAAAATCCGTGTTATTTGCTTGTTCTGTGCGTTCTTTCCATCGTCCTTTGTTTTCACCTTGTTGCGCTACGTCTCGACACGTCTTAGCTAGCACCTGTGATTTGTACTTTCGATCCGGATTGAACAGCCGCTAATCCGCGCTCGTTAATTGCTAATCCTTGCTGTCATATTGTGTGCCTTCCCATAGCTCCACATATTCTTCTATCAGCACAGGTTCATCTTGCAACTGTTACCCACGCTCAACAACAGATTGATTCGTCCAGTTTGGTTTCATCAAAATTGCTAAAAAAATTAAGGAAAATAAATAAAAAAAATTGTCAAAGTTTTTGCACGCTTTTCAGAGAACGTGCTGTATTTCTATAGACCACATCCCACCTCAGTTGTAGGTGCTGATTTTTATGGTTGCATCTTTTTTTATCCTTGTTCAGTTAAAATTATAAAAAATAGTGAAAAAATAAAAAAGTTTGATTCCCACGAGTGCCTTTTGGAAAAATCAGGAAAAAATTCAGGAAAAACGAAAAATCAGTGTTATTTGCTTGTTCTGTGCGTTCTTTCCATCGTCCTTTGTTTTCACCTTGTTGCGCTACGTCTCGACACATCTTAGCCAGCAGCTGTGATTTGTACTTTGGATCTGGATTGAACAATCGCTAATCTGCACTCGTTAATTGCTAATCCTTGATGTCATATTATGTGCCTACCCATAGCTCCACATATTCTTCTATCAGCACAGGTTCATCTTACAACTATTACCCACGCTCAACAACAGATTGGTTCGCCCTGTTTGGTTTCATCAAAATTGCCAAAAAAATCAGGAAAATAAAGAAAAAAATTGTCAAAGTTTTTGCACGTTTTTCAGAGAACGTGCTGTATTTCTGTAGACCACATCCCACCTCAGTTGTAGGTGCCAATTTTTGTGGTTGCATCTTTTTTCCTCCTTGTTCAGAGAAAATAATGAAAAAAATAGTGAAAAAATAAAAAATTTTGATTCCGACTAGTGCCTTTTGGAAAAATCAGGGAAAAATTCAGGAAAAAAGGAAAAATCCGTGTTATTTGCTTGTTCTGTGCGTTCTTTCCATCGTCCTTTGTTTTCACCTTGTTGCGCTACGTCTCGACACGTCTTAGCCAGCAGCTGTGATTTTTACTTTGGATCCGGACTGAACAATCGCTAATTTGCACTCGTTAATTGCTAATCCTTGCTGTCATATTGTGTGCCTACCCATAGCACCACATATTCTTCTATCAGCACATGTTCATGTTGCAACTGTTACCCACGCTCAACTACAGATCGGTTCGCCCTGTTTGGTTTCATCAAAATTGCCAAATAAATTCAGGAAAATAAAGAAAAAAAATTGTCAAAGTTTTTGCACGCTTTTCAGAGAACGTGCTTTATTTTTGTAGACCACATCCCAACTCAGTTGTAGGTGCCAATTTTTGTGGTTGCATCTTTTTGGTCCTTGTTCAGAGAAAATTATAAAAAAATAGTGAAAAAATAAAAAAGTTTGATTCCCACTAGTGCCTTTTGGAAAAATCAGGGGAAAATTCAGGAAAAAAGGAAAAATCCATTTTATTTGCCTGTTCTGTGCGTTCTTTCCATCGTCCTTTGTTTTCACCTTATTGCGCTATGTCTCGACACGTCTTAGCCAACAGCTGTGATTTGTACTTTGGATCGGGATTGAATAATCGCTAATCTGCACTCGTTAATTGCTAATCCTTGCTGTCATATTGTGTGCCTACCCATAGCTCCACATATTGTTCTATTAGCACAGGTTCATCTTGCAACTGTTACCGACACTCAACCACAAATTGGTTCGCCCTGTTTGGTTTCATCAAAATTGCCAAAAAAAATCAGGAAAATAAAGAAAAAAAATTGTCAAAGTTTTTGCACGTTTTTCAGAGAACGTGTTGTATTTCTGTAGACCACATCCCACCTCAGTTGTAGGTGCCAATTTTTGTGGTTGCATCTTTTTTCCTCCTTGTTCAGAGAAAATAATGAAAAAAATAGTGAAAAAATAAAAAATTTTGATTCCGACTAGTGCCTTTTGGAAAAATCAGGAAAAAATTCAGGAAAAAAGGAAAAATCCGTGTTATTTGCTTGTTCTGTGCGTTCTTTCCATCGTCCTTTGTTTTCACCTTGTTGCGCTACGTCTCGACACGTCTTAGCCAGCAGCTGTGATTTTTACTTTGGATCCGGATTGAACAATCGCTAATTTGCACTCGTTAATTGCTAATCCTTGCTGTCATATTGTGTGCCTACCCATAGCTCCACATATTCTTCTATCAGCACATGTTCATCTTGCAACTGTTACCCACGCTCAACTACAGATCGGTTCGCCCTGTTTGGTTTCATCAAAATTGCCAAATAAATTCAGGAAAATAAAGAAAAAAAATTGTCAAAGTTTTTGCACGCTTTTCAGAGAACGTGGTTTATTTTTGTAGACCACATCCCAACTCAGTTGTAGGTGCCAATTTTTGTGGTTGCATCTTTTTTGGTCCTTGTTCAGAGAAAATTATAAAAAAATAGTGAAAAAATAAAAAAGTTTGATTCCCATTAGTGCCTTTTGGAAAAATCAGGGGAAAATTCAGGAAAAAAGGAAAAATCTGTTTTATTTGCCTGTTCTGTGCGTTCTTTCCATCGTCCTTTGTTTTCACCTTGTTGCGCTATGTCTCGACACGTCTTAGCCAGCAGCTGTGATTTGTACTTTGGATCGGGATTGAATAATCGCTAATCTGCACTCGTTAATTGCTAATCCTTGTTGTCATATTGTGTGCCTACCCATAGCTCCACATATTGTTCTATTAGCACAGGTTCATCTTGCAACTGTTACCGACGCTCAACCACAGATTGGTTCGCCCTGTTTGGTTTCATCAAAATTGCCAAAAAAATCAGGAAAATAAAGAAAAAAAATTGTCAAAGTTTTTGCACGTTTTTCAGAGAACGTGCTGTATTTCTGTAGACCACATCCCACCTCAGTTGTAGGTGCCAATTTTTGTGGTTGCATCTTTTTTCCTCCTTGTTCAGAGAAAATAATGAAAAAAATAGTGAAAAAATAAAAAATTTTGATTCCGACTAGTGCCTTTTGGAAAAATCAGGGAAAAATTCAGGAAAAAAGGAAAAATCCATGTTATTTGCTTGTTCTGTGCGTTCTTTCCATCGTCCTTTGTTTTCACCTTGTTGCGCTACGTCTCGACACGTCTTAGCCAGCAGCTGTGATTTGTACTTTGGATCTGGATTGAACAATCGCTAATCTGCACTCGTTAATTGCTAATCCTTGATGTCATATTATGTGCCTACCCATAGCTCCACATATTCTTCTATCAGCACAGGTTCATCTTACAACTATTACCCACGCTCAACAACAGATTGGTTCGCCCTGTTTGGTTTCATCAAAATTGCCAAAAAAATCAGGAAAATAAAGAAAAAAATTGTCAAAGTTTTTGCACGTTTTTCAGAGAACGTGCTGTATTTCTGTAGACCACATCCCACCTCAGTTGTAGGTGCCAATTTTTGTGGTTGCATCTTTTTTCCTCCTTGTTCAGAGAAAATAATGAAAAAAATAGTGAAAAAATAAAAAATTTTGATTCCGACTAGTGCCTTTTGGAAAAACCAGGGAAAAATTCAGGAAAAAAGGAAAAATCCGTGTTATTTGCTTGTTCTGTGCGTTCTTTCCATCGTCCTTTGTTTTCACCTTGTTGCGCTACGTCTCGACACGTCTTAGCCAGCAGCTGTGATTTTTACTTTGGATCCGGATTGAACAATCGCTAATTTGCACTCGTTAATTGCTAATCCTTGCTATCATATTGTGTGCCTACCCATAGCTCCACATATTCTTCTATCAGCACATGTTCATGTTGCAACTGTTACCCACGCTCAACTACAGATCGGTTCGCCCTGTTTGGTTTCATCAAAATTGCCAAATAAATTCAGGAAAATAAAGAAAAAAAATTGTCAAAGTTTTTGCACGCTTTTCAGAGAACGTGCTTTATTTTTGTAGACCACATCCCAACTCAGTTGTAGGTGCCAATTTTTGTGGTTGCATCTTTTTGGTCCTTGTTCAGAGAAAATTATAAAAAAAATAGTGAAAAAATAAAAAAGTTTGATTCCCACTAGTGCCTTTTGGAAAAATCAGGGGAAAATTCAGGAAAAAAGGAAAAATCCATTTTATTTGCCTGTTCTGTGCGTTCTTTCCATCGTCCTTTGTTTTCACCTTATTGCGCTATGTCTCGACACGTCTTAGCCAGCAGCTGTGATTTGTACTTTGGATCGGGATTGAATAATCGCTAATCTGCACTCGTTAATTGCTAATCCTTGCTGTCATATTGTGTGCCTACCCATAGCTCCACATATTGTTCTATTAGCACAGGTTCATCTTGCAACTGTTACCGACGCTCAACCACAGATTGGTTCGCCCTGTTTGGTTTCATCAAAATTGCCAAAAAAATCAGGAAAATAAAGAAAAAAAATTGTCAAAGTTTTTGCACGTTTTTCAGAGAACGTGCTGTATTTCTGTAGACCACATCCCACCTCAGTTGTAGGTGCCAATTTTTGTGGTTGCATCTTTTTTCCTCCTTGTTCAGAGAAAATAATGAAAAAAATAGTGAAAAAATAAAAAATTTTGATTCCGACTAGTGCCTTTTGGAAAAATCAGGAAAAAATTCAGGAAAAAAGGAAAAATCCGTGTTATTTGCTTGTTCTGTGCGTTCTTTCCATCGTCCTTTGTTTTCACCTTGTTGCGCTACGTCTCGACACGTCTTAGCCAGCAGCTGTGATTTTTACTTTGGATCCGGATTGAACAATCGCTAATTTGCACTCGTTAATTGCAAATCCTTGCTGTCATATTGTGTGCCTACCCATAGCTCCACATATTCTTCTATCAGCACATGTTCATGTTGCAACTGTTACCCACGCTCAACTACAGATCGGTTCGCCCTGTTTGGTTTCATCAAAATTGCCAAATAAATTCAGGAAAATAAAGAAAAAAAATTGTCAAAGTTTTTGCACGCTTTTCAGAGAACGTCCTTTATTTTTGTAGACCACATCCCAACTCAGTTGTAGGTGCCAATTTTTGTGGTTGCATCTTTTTTGGTCCTTGTTCAGAGAAAATTATAAAAAAATAGTGAAAAAATAAAAAAGTTTGATTCCCACTAGTGCCTTTTGGAAAAATCAGGGGAAAATTCAGGAAAAAAGGAAAAATCAATTTTATTTGCCTGTTCTGTGCGTTCTTTCCATCGTCCTTTGTTTTCACCTTGTTGCGCTATGTCTCGACACGTCTTAGCCAGCAGCTGTGATTTGTACTTTGGATCGGGATTGAATAATCGCTAATCTGCACTCGTTAATTGCTAATCCTTGCTGTCATATTGTGTGCCTACCCATAGCTCCACATATTGTTCTATTAGCACAGGTTCATCTTGCAACTGTTACCGACGCTCAACCACAGATTGGTTCGCCCTGTTTGGTTTCATCAAAATTGCCAAAAAAAATCAGGAAAATAAAGAAAAAAAATTGTCAAAGTTTTTGCACGTTTTTCAGAGAACGTGCTGTATTTCTGTAGACCACATCCCACCTCAGTTGTAGGTGCCAATTTTTGTGGTTGCATCTTTTTTCCTCCTTGTTCAGAGAAAATAATGAAAAAAATAGTGAAAAAATAAAAAATTTTGATTCCGACTAGTGCCTTTTGGAAAAATCAGGAAAAAATTCAGGAAAAAAGGAAAAATCTGTGTTATTTGCTTGTTCTGTGCGTTCTTTCCATCGTCCTTTGTTTTCACCTTGTTGCGCTACGTCTTGACACGTCTTAGCCAGCAGCTGTGATTTTTACTTTGGATCCGGATTGAACAATCGCTAATTTGCACTCGTTAATTGCTAATCCTTGCTGTCATATTGTGTGCCTACCCATAGCTCCACATAATCTTCTATCAGCACATGTTCATCTTGCAACCGTTACCCACGCTCAACTACAGATCGGTTCGCCCTGTTTGGTTTCATCAAAATTGCCAAATAAATTCAGGAAAATAAAGAAAAAAAATTGTTAAAGTTTTTGCACGCTTTTCAGAGAACGTGCTTTATTTTTGTAGACCGCATCCCAACTCAGTTGTAGGTGCCAATTTTAGTGGTTGCATCTTTTTTGGTCCTTGTTCAGAGAAAATTATAAAAAAATAGTGAAAAAATAAAAAAGTTTGATTCCCACTAGTGCCTTTTGGAAAAATCAGGGGAAAATTCAGGAAAAAAGGAAAAATCTGTTTTATTTGCCTGTTCTGTGCGTTCTTTCCATCGTCCTTTGTTTTCACCTTGTTGCGCTATGTCTCGACACGTCTTAGCCAGCAGCTGTGATTTGTACTTTGGATCGGGATTGAATAATCGCTAATCTGCACTCGTTAATTGCTAATCCTTGCTGTCATATTGTGTGCCTACCCATAGCTCCACATATTGTTCTATTAGCACAGGTTCATCTTGCAACTATTACCGACGCTCAACCACAGATTGGTTCGCCCTGTTTGGTTTCATCAAAATTGCCAAAAAAAATCAGGAAAATAAAGAAAAAAAATTGTCAAAGTTTTTGCACGTTTTTCAGAGAACGTGCTGTATTTCTGTAGACCACATCCCACCTCAGTTGTAGGTGCCAATTTTTGTGGTTGCATCTTTTTTCCTCCTTGTTCAGAGAAAATAATGAAAAAAATAGTGAAAAAATAAAAAAATTTGATTCCGACCGGTGCCTTTTGGAAAAATCAGGGAAAAATTCAGGAAAAAAGGAAAAATCCGTGTTATTTGCTTGTTCTGTGCGTTCTTTCCATCGTCCTTTGTTTTCACCTTGTTGCGCTACGTCTCGACACGTCTTAGCCAGCAGCTGTGATTTTTACTTTGGATCCGGATTGAACAATCGCTAATTTGCACTCGTTAATTGCTAATCCTTGCTGTCATATTGTGTGCCTACCCATAGCTCCACATATTCTTCTATCAGCACATGTTCATCTTGCAACTGTTACCCACGCTCAACTACAGATCGGTTCGCCCTGTTTGGTTTCATCAAAATTGCCAAATAAATTCAGGAAAATAAAGAAAAAAAATTGTCAAAGTTTTTGCACACTTTTCAGAGAACGTGCTTTATTTTTGTAGACCACATCCCAACTCAGTTGTAGGTGCCAATTTTTGTGGTTGCATCTTTTTTGGTCCTTGTTCAGAGAAAATTATAAAAAAAATAGTGAAAATTTAAAAAAGTTTGATTCCCACTAGTGCCTTTTGGAAAAATCAGGGGAAAATTCAGGAAAAAAGGAAAAATCTGTTTTATTTGCCTGTTCTGTGCGTTCTTTCCATCGTCCTTTGTTTTCACCTTGTTGCGCTATGTCTTGACACGTCTTAGCCAGCAGCTGTGATATGTACTTTGGATCGGGATTGAATAATCGCAAATCTGCACTCGTTAATTGCTAATCCTTGCTGTCATATTGTGTGCCTACCCATAGCTCCACATATTGTTCTATTAGCACAGGTTCATCTTGCAACTGTTACCGACGCTCAACCACAGATTGGTTCGCCCTATTTGGTTTCATCAAAATTGCCAAAAAAAATCAGGAAAATAATGAAAAAAAATTGTCAAAATTTTTGCACGTTTTTCAGAGAACGTGCCGTATTTCTATAGACCACATCCCACCTCAGTTGTAGGTGCCAATTTTTGTGGTTGCATCTTTTTTCCTCCTTGTTCAGAGAAAATAATGAAAAAAATAGTGAAAAAATAAAAATTTTTGATTCCGACTAGTGCCTTTTGGAAAAATCAGGGAAAAATTCAGGAAAAAAGGAAAAATCCGTGTTATTTGCTTGTTCTGTGCGTTCTTTCCATCGTCCTTTGTTTTTACCTTGTTGCGCTACGTCTCGACACGTCTTAGCCAGCAGCTGTGATTTTTACTTTGGATCTGGATTGAACAATCGCTAATTTGCACTCGTTAATTGCTAATCCTTGCTGTCATATTGTGTGCCTACCCACAGCTCCACATATTCTTCTATCAGCACATGTTCATCTTGCAACTGTTACCCACGCTCAACTACAGATCGGTTCGCCCTGTTTGGTTTCATCAAAATTGCCAAATAAATTCAGGAAAATAAAGAAAAAAAATTGTCAAAGTTTTTGCACGCTTTTCAGAGAACGTGCTTTATTTTTGTAGACCACATCCCAACTCAGTTGTAGGTGCCAATTTTTGTGGTTGCATCTTTTTTGGTCCTTGTTCAGAGAAAATTATAAAAAAATAGTGAAAAAATAAAAAAGTTTGATTCCCACTAGTGCCTTTTGGAAAAATCAGGGGAAAATTCAGGAAAAAAGGAAAAATCCGTTTTATTTGCTTGTTCTGTGCGTTCTTTCCATCGTCCTTTGTTTTCACCTTGTTGCGCTATGTCTCGACACGTCTTAGCCAGCAGCTGTGATTTGTACTTTGGATCGGGATTGAATAATCGCTAATCTGCACTCGTTAATTGCTAATCCTTGCTGTCATATTGTGTGCCTACCCATAGCTCCACATATTCTTCTATTAGCACAGGTTCATCTTGCAACTATTACCGACGCTCAACCATAGATTGGTTCGCCCTGTTTGGTTTCATCAAAATTGCCAAAAAAAATTAGGAAAATAAAGAAAAAAAATTGTCAAAGTTTTTGCACGTTTTTCAGAGAATGTGCTGTATTTCTGTAGACCACATCCCACCCCAGTTGTAGGTGCCAATTTTTGTGGTTGCATCTTTTTTCCTCCTTGTTCAGAGAAAATAATGAAAAAATAGTGAAAAAATAAAAAATTTTGATTCCGACTAGTCCCTTTTGGAAAAATCAGGGAAAAATTCAAAAAAAAAGGAAAAATCCGTGTTATTTGCTTGTTATGTGCGTTCTTTCCATCATCCTTTGTTTTCACCTTGTTGCGCTACGTCTCGACACGTCTTAGCCAGCAGCTGTGATTTGTACTTTCGATCCGGATTGAACAGCCGCTAATCCGCGCTCGTTAATTGCTAATCCTTGCTGTCATATTGTGTGCCTTCCCATAGCTCCACACATTCTTCTATCAGTACAGGTTCATCTTGCAACTGTTACCCACGCTCAACAACAGATTGGTTCGCCCTGTTTGGTTTCATCAAAATTGCCAAAAAATTCAGGAAAATAAAGAAAAAAAATTGTCAAAGTTTTTGCACGCTTTTCAGAGAATGTGCTGTATTTCTGTAGACCACATCCCTGCTCAGTTGTAGGTGCCAATTTTTGTGGTTGCATCATTTTTTATCCTTATTCAGAGAAAATAATAAAAAAATAGTGAAAAAATAAAAAAGTTTGATTCCCACCAGTGCCTTTTGGAAAAATCAGGGAAAAATTCAGGAAAAAAAGAAAAAATTAGTGTTATTTGCTTGTTCTGTGCGTTCTTTCCATCGTCCTTTGTTTTCACCACGTTGCGCTACGTCTCGACACGTCTTAGCCAGCAGTTGTGATTTGTACTTTGGATCCGGATTGAACAATCACTAATCTGCACTCGTTAATTGCTCATCCTTGCTATCATATTGTGTGCCTATCCATAGCTCCACATATTCTTCTATCAGCACAGGTTCATCTTGCAACTGTTACCCACGCTCAACAACAGATTGCTTCGTCCAATTTGGTTTCATCAAAATTGCCAAAAAAAATCAGGAAAATAAAGAAAAAAAATTGTCAAAGTTTTTGCACGTTTTTCAGAGAACGTGCTGTATTTCTGTAGACCACATCCCACCTCAGTTGTAGGTGCCAATTTTTGTGGTTGCATCTTTTTTCCTCCTTGTTCAGAGAAAATAATGAAAAAAATAGTGAAAAAATAAAAAAGTTTGATTCCCTCCAGTGCCTTTTGGAAAAATCAGGGAAAAATTCAGAAAAAAGGAAAAATCCGTGTTATTTGCTTGTTCTGTGTGTTCTTTCCATCGTCCTTTGTTTTCACCTTGTTGCGCTACGTCTCGACACGTCTTAGCCAGCAGCTGTGATTTGTACTTTCGATCCGGATTGAACAGCCGCTAATCCGCGCTCGTTAATTGCTAATCCTTGTTGTCATATTGTGTGCCTTCCCATAGCTCCACACATTCTTCTATCAGCACAGGTTCATCTTGCAACTGTTACCCACGCTCAACAACAGATTGGTTCGCCCTGTTTGGTTTCATCAAAATTGCCAAAAAAATTCAGGAAAATAAAGAAAAAAAATTGTCAAAGTTTTTGCACGCTTTTCAGAGAATGTGCTGTATTTCTATAGACCACATCCCACCTCAGTTGTAGGTGCCGATTTTTGTGGTTGCATCATTTTTTATCCTTGTTCAGAGAAAATAATAAAAAAATAGTGAAAAAATAAAAAAGTTTGATTCCCACCAGTGCCTTTTTGAAAAATCAGGGAAAAATTCAGGAAAAAAGGAAAAAATTAGTGTTATTTGCTTGTTCTGTGCGTTCTTTCCATCGTCCTTTGTTTTCACCATGTTGCGCTACGTCTCGACACGTCTTAGCCAGCAGTTGTGATTTGTACTTTGGATTCGGATTGAACAATCACTAATCTGCACTCGTTAATTGCTCATCCTTGCTGTCATATTGTGTGCCTATCCATAGCTCCACATATTCTTCTATCAGCACAGGTTCATCTTGCAATTGTTACCCACGCTCAACAACAGATTGCTTCGTCCAATTTGGTTTCATCAAAATTGCCAAAAAAATTCAGGAAAATAAAGAAAAAAAATTGTCAAAGTTTTTGCATGGTTTTCAGAGAACGTGCTATATTTCTGTAGACCACATCCCACCTCAGTTGTAGGTGCCAATTTTTGTGGTTGCATCTTTTTAGGTCCTTGTTCAGAGAAAATTATAAAAAAATAGTGAAAAAATAAAAAAGTTTGATTCCCACCAGTGCCTTTTTTGAAAAATCAGGGAAAAATTCAGGAAAAAAGGAAAAAATTAGTGTTATTTGCTTGTTCTGTGCGTTCTTTCCGTCGTCCTTTGTTTTCACCTTGTTGCGCTACGTCTCGACACGTCTTAGCCAGCAGCTGTGATTTGTACTTTCGATCGGGATTGAATAATCGCTAATCTGCACTCGTTAATTGCTAATCCTTGCTGTCATATTGTGTGCCTACCCATAGCTCCACACATTGTTCTATTAGCACAGGTTCATCTTGCAACTATTACCGACGCTCAACCATAGATTGGTTCGCCCTGTTTGGTTTCATCAAAATTGCCAAAAAAAATCAGGAAAATAAAGAAAAAAAATTGTCAAAGTTTTTGCACGTTTTTCAGAGAACGTGCTGTATTTCTGTAGACCACATCCCACCTCAGTTGTAGGTGCCAATTTTTGTGGTTGCATCTTTTTTCCTCCTTGTTCAGAGAAAATAATGAAAAAAATAGTGAAAAAATAAAAATTTTTGAATCCGACTAGTGCCTTTTGGAAAAATCAGGGAAAAATTCAGAAAAAAGGAAAAAAATCCGTGTTATTTGCTTGTTTTGTGCGTTCTTTCCATCATCCTTCGTTTTCACCTTGTTGCGCTACGTCTCGACACGTCTTAGCCAGCAGCTGTGATTTGTACTTTCGATCCGGATTGAACAGCCGCTAATCCGCGCTCGTTAATTGCTAATCCTTGCTGTCATATTGTGTGCCTTCCCATAGCTCCACACATTCTTCTATCAGCACAGGTTCATCTTGCAACTGTTACCCACGCTCAACAACAGATAGGTTCGCCATGTTTGGTTTCATCAAAATTGCCAAAAAAATTCAGTAAAATAAAGAAAAAAAATTATCAAAGTTTTTGCACGCTTTTCAGAGAATCTGCTGTATTTCTGTAGACCACATCCCAGCTCAGTTGTAGGTGCCAATTTTTGTGGTTGGATAATTTTTTATCCTTATTCAGAGAAAATAATAAAAAAATAGTGAAAAAATAAAAAAGTTTGATTCCCACCGGTGCCTTTTGGAAAAATCAGGGAAAAATTTAGGAAAAAAAGAAAAAATTAGTGTTATTTGCTTGTTCTATGCGTTCTTTCCATCGTCCTTTGTTTTCACCATGTTGCGCTACGTCTCGACACGTCTTAGCCACCAGTTGTGATTTGTACTTTGGATCCGGATTGAACAATCACTAATCTGCACTCGTTAATTGCTCATCCTTGCTGTCATATTGTGTGCCTATCCATAGCTCCACATATTCTTCTATCCGCACAGGTTCATCTTGCAACTGTTACCCACGCTCAACAACAGATTGCTTCGTCCAATTTGGTTTCATCAAAATTGCCAAAAAAAATCAGGAAAATAAAGAAAAAAATTGTCAAAGTTTTTGCACGTTTTTCAGAGAACGTGCTGTATTTCTGTAGACCACATCCCACCTCAGTTGTAGGTGCCAATTTTTGTGGTTGCATCTTTTTAGGTCCTTGTTCAGAGAAAATAATGAAAAAAATAGTGAAAAAATATAAAAGTTTGATTCCCACAAGTGCCTTTTGGAAAAATCAGGGAAAAATTCAGAAAAAAGGAAAAATCCGTGTTATTTGCTTGTTCTGTGCGTTCTTTCCATCGTCCTTTGTTTTCACCTTGTTGCGCTACGTCTCGACACGTCTTAGCCAGCAGCTATGATTTGTACTTTCGATCCGGATTGAACAGCCGCTAATCCGCGCTCGTTAATTGCTAATCCTTGGTGTCATATTGTGTGCCTTCCCATAGCTCCACACATTCTTCTATCAGCACAGGTTCATCTTGCAACTGTTACCCACGCTCAACAACAGATTGGTTCGCCCTGTTTGGTTTCATCAAAATTGCCAAAAAAATTCAGGAAAATAAAGAAAAAAAATTGTCAAAGTTTTTGCACGCTTTTCAGAGAATGTGCTGTATTTCTATAGACCACATCCCACCTCAGTTGCAGGTGCCGATTTTTGTGGTTGCATCATTTTTTATCCTTGTTCAGAGAAAATAATAAAAAAAATAGTGAATAAATAAAAAAGTTTGATTCCCACCAGTGGCTTTTGGAAAAATCAGGGAAAAATTCAGGAAAAAAGGAAAAAATTGCTGTTATTTGCTTGTTCTGTGCGTTCTTTCCATCGTCCTTTGTTTTCACCATGTTGCGCTATGTCTCGACACGTCTTAGCCAGCAGTTGTGATTTGTACTTTGGATCCGGATTGAACAATCTCTAATCTGCACTCGTTAATTGCTCATCCTTGCTGTCATATTGTGTGCCTATCCATGGCTCCACATATTCTTCTATCAGCACAGGTTCATCTTGCAACTGTTACCCACGCTCAACAACAGATTGCTTCGTCCAATTTGGTTTCATCAAAATTGCCAAAAAAATTCAGGAAAATAAAGAAAAAAAATTGTCATAGTTTTTGCATGGTTTTCAGAGAACGTGCTATATTTCTGTAGACCACATCCCACCTCAGTTGTAGGTGCCAATTTTTGTGGTTGCATCTTTTTAGGTCCTTGTTCAGAGAAAATTATAAAAAAATAGTGAAAAAATAAAAAAGTTTGATTCCCACCGGTGCCTTTTGGAAAAATCATGGAAAAATTCAGGAAAAAAAGGAAAAATCAGTGTTATTTGCTTGTTCTGTGCGTTCTTTCCGTCGTCCTTTGTTTTCACCTTGTTACGCTACGTCTCGACACGTCTTAGCCAGCAGCTGTGATTTGTACTTTCGATCCGGATTGAACAGCCGCTAATCCGCGCTCATTAATTGCTAATCCTTACTGTCAGATTGTGTGCCTTCCCATAGCTCCACATATTCTTCTATCAGCACAGGTTCATAATGCAACTGTTACCCACACTCAACAACAGATTAGTTCACCCTGTCTGGTTTCATCAAAATTGCCAAAAAAATTCAGGAAAATAAAGAAAAAAATTATTAAATTTTTTGCACGCTTTTCAGAGAATGTGCTGTATTTCTATAGACCACATCCCACCTCAGTTGTAGGTGCCAATATTTGTGGTTGCATATTTTTGATCCTTGTTCACAGAAAATGATAAAAAAATAGTGAAAAAATAAAAAAGTTTGATTCCCACTAGTTCCTTTTGGAAAAATCAGGGAAAAATTCAGGAAAAAAGAAAAATCCATGTTATTTGCTTGTTCTGTGCGTTCTTTCCATCGTTCTTTGTTTTCACCTTGTTGCGCTACGTCTCGACACGTCTTAGCCAGCAGCTGTGATTTGTACTTTGGATCCGGATTGGACAATCGCTAGTCTGCACTCGTTAATTGCTAATCCTTGTTGTCATATTGTGTGCCTACCCATAGCACCACATATTCTTCTATCAGCACTGGTTCAACTTACAACTGTTACCCACGCTCAACAACAGATTGGTTCACCCTGTTTGGTTTCATCAAAATTGCCAAAAAAATTCAGGAAAATAAACTAAAAAATTGTCAAAGTTTTTGCACGCTTTTTAGAGAATGTGCTGTGTTTCTGTAGACCACATTCCACCTTAGTCGTAGGTGCCAATTTTTGTGGTTGCATCTTTTTTTATCTTTGTTTAGAGAAAATAATAAAAAAAAGTGAAAAAATAAAAAAGTTTGATTTCCACCAGTGCCTTTTGCAAAAATCAGGGAAAAATTTAGGAAAAAGGAAAAATCCGTGTCATTTGCTTGTTCTGTGCGCTCTTTCCATCGTCCTTTGTTTTTACCTTGTTGTGCTACGTCGTAGCCAGCAGCTGTGATTTGTACTTTGGATCCGGATTGAACAATCGCTAATCTGCACTCGTTAATTGCTAATCCTTGCTATCATATTGTGTGCCTTCCCATAGCTCCACATATTCTTCTATCAGCACAGGTTCATCTTGCAACTGTTACCCACGCTCAACAACATATTGGTTCGCCCTGTTTGGTTTCATCAAAATTGCCAAAAAAATTCAGGAAAATAAATAAAAAAATTGTCAAAGTTTTTGCACGCTCTTCAGAGAACGTGATTTATTTCTGTAGACCACATCCCACCACAGTTGTAGATGCCAATTTTTATGGTTGCATCTTTTTTGGTCCTTGCTGAGAGAAAATTATAAAAAATAGTGAAAAAATAAAAAAGTTTGATTCCCACTAGTGCCTTTTGGAAAAATCAGGAAAAAATTCAGAAAAAAGAAAAATCCGTGTTATTTGCTTGTTCTGTGCGTTCTTTCCATCGTGCTTTGTTTTCACCTTGTTGCGCTACGTCTCGACAAGTCTTAGCCAGCAGCTGTGATTTGTACTTTGGATCTGGATTGAACAATCGCTAATCTGCACTCGTTAATTGCTAATCCTTTCTGTCATATTGTGTGCCTACCCATAGCTCCACATATTCTTCTATCAGCAAAGGTTTAACTTGCAACTGTTACCCACGCTCAACAACAGATTGGTTCGCCCTATTTGGTTTCATCAAAGTTGCCCAAAATAATCCAGGAAAATAAAGAAAAAAATTGTCAAAGTTTTTGCTCGCTTTTCAGAGAACGTGCTTTATTTCTGTAGACCACATCCCACCTCAGTTGTAGGTGCCAATTTTTGTGGTTGCATCTTTTTTGGTCCTTGTTCAGGGGAAATTATAAAAAAATAGTGAAAAAAATAAAAAAGTTTGATTTCCACTAGTGCCTTTTGGAAAAATCAGGAAAAAATTCAAAAAAAAGAAAAATCCGTGTTATTTGCTTGTTCTGTGCGTTCGTTCCATCGTGCTTTGTTTTCACCTTTGTGCACTACGTCTCGACACGTCTTAGCCAGCAGCTGTGATTTGTACTTTGGATCCGGATTGAACAATCGCTAATCTACATTCGTTAATTGCTAATCCTTGCTGTCATATTGTGTGCCTACCCATAGCTCCACATATTCTTCTATCAGCACAGGTTCAACTTGCAACTGTTACCCACGCTCAACAATAGATTGGTTCGCCCTATTTTTAGAGAACGTGCTTTATTTCTATAGACCACATCCCACCTTAGTTGTAGGTGCCAATTTTTGTGATTGCATCTTTTTTGATCCTTGTTCAGAGAAAATAATGAAAAAAATAGTGAAAAAATAAAAAAGTTTGATTCCCACCGATGCCTTTTGGAAAAATCAGGGAAAAATTCAGGAAAAAGAAAAAATTCGTGTTATTTGCTTGTTCCGTGCGTTCTTTCCATCGTCCTTTGTTTTCACCTTGTTGCGCTACGTCTCGACACGTCTTAGCCAGCAGTTGTGATTTGTACTTTGGATCCGGATTGAACAATCGCTAATCTGCACTCGTTAACCCTTGTTGTCATATTGTGTGCCTACCCATAGCTGCACATATTCTTCTGTCAGCACAGGTTCATCTTGCAACTGTTATCCACGTTTAACAACAGATTGGTTCGCCCTGTTTGGTTTCATCGAAATTGCCAAAAAAATTAAGGAAAATAAAGAAAATAAGTTATCAAAGTTTTTGCACGCTTTTCAGAGAATGTGCTGTATTTCCATAGACCACATCCCACCTTAGTTGTAAGTGCCAATTTTTGCGGTTGCATATTTTTTGATCCTTGTTCAGAGAAAATGATAAAAAAAATAGTGAAAAAATAAAAAAGTTTGATTCCCACGAGTACCTTTTGGAAAAATCAGGAAAAAATTCAGGAAAAAGGAAAAATCTGTGTTATTTGCTTGTTCTGTGCATTCTTTCCATCGTCCTTTGTTTTCACCTTATTGCGCTACGTCTCGACATGTCTTAGCCAGCAGCTGTGATTTGTACTTTGGATCCGGATTGAAAGGTCGCTAATCTGCGCTCGTTAATTGCTAATCCTTGCTGTTATATTGTGTGCCTACCCATAGCTCCACATATTCTTCTATCAGCACTGGTTCAACTTACAACTGTTACCCACGCTCAACAACAGATTGGTTCGCCCTATTTGGTTTCATCAAAATTGCCAAAAAAATTCAGGAAAATAAAGAAAAAAATTGTCAAAGGTTTTGCACGCTTTTCAGAGAATGTGCTGTATTTCTGTAGACCACATTCCACCTTAGTTGTAGGTGCCAATTTTTGTGGTTGCATCTTTTTTTATCCTTGTTCCGAGAAAATAAAAAAAAATAGTGAAAAAATAAAAAAGTTTGATTCCCACCGGTGCCTTTTGCAAAAATCAGGGAAAATTTAGGAAAAAGGAAAAATCCGTGTCATTTGCTTCTTCTATGCGTTCTTTCCATCGTCCTCTGTTTTTACCTTGTTGCGCTACGTTGTAGCCAGCAGCTGTGATTTGTACTTTGGATCCGGATTGAACAATCGCTAATCTGCACTCGTTAATTGCTAATCCTTGCTATCATATTGTGTGCCTTCCCATAGCTCCACATACTCTTCTATCAGCACAGGTTCATCATGCAACTGTTACCCACACTCAACAACAGATTGGTTCGCCCTGTTTGGTTTCATCAAAATTGCCAAAAAAATTCAAGAAAATAAAGAAAAAAAATTGTCAAAGTTTTTGCACGCTCTTCAGAGAACGTGTTTTATTTCTGTAGACCACATCCCACCACAGTTGTAGATGCCAATTTTTATGGTTGCATCTTTTTTGGTCCTTGTTCAGAGAAAACTATAAAAAAATAGTGAAAAAATAAAAAAGTTTGATTCCCACTAGTGCCTTTTGGAAAAATCAGGAAAAAATTCAGGAAAAAGGAAAAATCTGTGTTATTTGCTTGTTCTGTGCATTCTTTCCATCGTCCTTTGTTTTCACCTTATTGCGCTACGTCTCGACATGTCTTAGCCAGCAGCTGTGATTTGTACTTTGGATCCGGATTGAACGGTCGCTAATCTGCGCTCGTTAATTGCTAATCCTTTCTGTTATATTGTGTGCCTACCCATAGCTCCACATATTCTTCTATCAGCACAGGTTCAACTTACAACTGTTACCCACGCTCAACAACAGATTGGTTCACCCTGTTTGGTTTCATCAAAATTGCCAAAAAAATTCAGGAAAATAAAGAAAAAAATTGTCAAAGTTTTTGTACGCTTTTCAGAGAATGTGCCGTATTTCTGTAGACCACATTCCACCTTAGTTGTAGGTGCCAATTTTTGTGGTTGCATCTTTTTTTATCCTTGTTCCGAGAAAATAATAAAAAAATATTAAAAAAATAAAAAAGTTTGATTCCCACGAGTGCCTTTTGCAAAAATCAGGGAAAAATTTAGGAAAAAGGAAAAATTCGTGTCATTTGCTTGTTCTGTGCGTTCTTTCCATCGTCCTTTGTTTTTACCTTGTTGCGCTACGTCTTAGCCAGCAACTGTGATTTGTACTTTGGATCCGGATTGAACAATCGCTAATCTGCACTCGTTAATTGCTAATCCTTGCTATCATATTGTGTGCCTTCCCATAGCTCCACATATTCTTCTATCAGCACAGGTTCATCTTGCAACTGTTACCCACGCTCAACAACAGATTGATTCGCCCTGTTTGGTTTCATCAAAATTGCCAAAAAAATTTAGGAAAATAAAGAAAAAAATTGTCAAAGTTTTTGCACGCTTTTCAGAGAATGTGCTGTATTTCTGTAGACCACATTCCACCTTAGTTGTAGGTGCCAATTTTTGTGGTTGCATCTTTTTTTATCCTTGTTCCGAGAAAATAAAAAAAATAGTGAAAAAATAAAAAAGTTTGATTCCCACCGGTGCCTTTTGCAAAAATCAGGGAAAATTTAGGAAAAAGGAAAAATCCGTGTCATTTGCTTCTTCTATGCGTTCTTTCCATCGTCCTCTGTTTTTACCTTGTTGCGCTACGTTGTAGCCAGCAGCTGTGATTTGTACTTTGGATCCGGATTGAACAATCGCTAATCTGCACTCGTTAATTGCTAATCCTTGCTATCATATTGTGTGCCTTCCCATAGCTCCACATACTCTTCTATCAGCACAGGTTCATCATGCAACTGTTACCCACACTCAACAACAGATTGGTTCGCCCTGTTTGGTTTCATCAAAATTGCCAAAAAAATTCAAGAAAATAAAGAAAAAAAATTGTCAAAGTTTTTGCACGCTCTTCAGAGAACGTGTTTTATTTCTGTAGACCACATCCCACCACAGTTGTAGATGCCAATTTTTATGGTTGCATCTTTTTTGGTCCTTGTTCAGAGAAAACTATAAAAAAATAGTGAAAAAATAAAAAAGTTTGATTCCCACTAGTGCCTTTTGGAAAAATCAGGAAAAAATTCAGGAAAAAGGAAAAATCTGTGTTATTTGCTTGTTCTGTGCATTCTTTCCATCGTCCTTTGTTTTCACCTTATTGCGCTACGTCTCGACATGTCTTAGCCAGCAGCTGTGATTTGTACTTTGGATCCGGATTGAACGGTCGCTAATCTGCGCTCGTTAATTGCTAATCCTTTCTGTTATATTGTGTGCCTACCCATAGCTCCACATATTCCTCTATCAGCACAGGTTCAACTTACAACTGTTACCCACGCTCAACAACAGATTGCTTCACCCTGTTTGGTTTCATCAAAATTGCCAAAAAAATTCAGGAAAATAAAGAAAAAAATTGTCAAAGTTTTTGCACGCTTTTCAGAGAATGTGCTGTATTTCTGTAGACCACATTCCACCTTAGTTGTAGGTGCCAATTTTTGTGGTTGCATCTTTTTTTATCCTTGTTCCGAGAAAATAATAAAAAAATAGTGAAAAAATAAAAAAGTTTGATTCCCACCGGTGCCTTTTGCAAAAATCAGGGAAAAATTTAGGAAAAAGGAAAAATTCGTGTCATTTGCTTGTTCTGTGCGTTCTTTCCATCGTCCTTTGTTTTTACCTTTTTGTGCTACGTCTTAGCCAGCAGCTGTGATTTGTACTTTGGATCTGGATTGAACAATCGCTAATCTGCACTCGTTAATTGCTAATCCTTGCTATCATATTGTGTGCCTTCCCATAGCTCCACATATTCTTCTATCAGCACAGGTTCATCTTGCAACTGTTACCCACGCTCAACAACAGATTGATTCGCCCTGTTTGGTTTCATCAAAATTGCCAAAAAAATTTAGGAAAATAAAGAAAAAAAATTGTTAAAGTTTTTGCACGCTCTTCAGAGAACGTGCTTTATTTCTGTAGACCACATCCCACCACAGTTGTAGATGCCAATTTTTATGGTTGCATCTTTTTTGGTCCTTGTTCAGAGAAAACTATAAAAAATAGTGAAAAAATAAAAAAGTTTGATTCCCACTAGTGCCTTTTAGAAAAATCAGGAAAAAATTCAGAAAAAAAGAAAAATCCGTGTTATTTGCTTGTTCTGTGCGTTCTTTCCATCGTGCTTTGTTTTCACCTTGTTGCGCTACGTCTCGACACGTCTTAGCCAGCAGCTGTGATTTGTACTTTGAATCCGGATTGAACAATCGCTAATCTGCACTCGTTAATTGCTAATCCTTTCTGTCATATTGTGTGCTTACCCATAGCTCCACATATTCTTCTATCAGCAGAGGTTCATCTTGCAACTGTTACCCACGCTCAACAACAGATTGGTTCGCCCTATTTGGTTTCATCAAAGTTGCCAAAAAAATTCAGGAAAATAAAGAAAAAAATTATCAAAATTTTTGCACGCTGTTCAGAGAACGTGCTTTATTTCTGTACACCACATCCCACCTCAGTTGTAGGTGCCAATTTTTGTGGTTGCATCTTTTATGGTCCTTGTTCAGAGAAAACTATAAAAAAATAGCGAAAAAATAAAAAAGTTTGATTCCCACTAGTGCCTTTTGGAAAAATCAGGAAATAATTCAAAAAAAAAGAAAAATCCGCGTTATTTGCTTGTTCTGTGCATTCTTTCCATCGTGCTTTGTTTTCACCTTTGTGCGCTACGTCTCGACACGTCTTAGCCAGCAGCTGTGATTTGTACTTTGGATCCAGATTGAACAATCGCTAATCTGCACTCGTTAATTGCTAATCCTTTCTGTCATATTGTGTGCCTACCCATAGCGCCACATATTCTTCTATCAGCAGAGGTTCATCTTGCAACTCTTACCCACGCTCAACAACAGATTGGTTCGCCCTATTTGGTTTCATCAAAGTTGCCAAAAAAATTCAGGAAAATAAAGAAAAAAATTGTCAAAATTTTTGCACGCTTTTCAGAGAACGTGCTTTATTTATGTAGACCACATCCCACCTCAGTTGTAGGTGCCAATTTTTGTGGTTGCATCTTTTTTGGTCCTTGTTCAGAGAAAACTATAAAAAAATAGTGAAAAAATAAAAAAGTTTGATTCCCACTAGTGCCTTTTGGAAAAATCAGGAAAAAATTCAAAAAAAAGAAAAATCCACGTTATTTGCTTGTTCTGTGCATTCTTTCCATCGTGCTTTGTTTTCACCTTTGTGTGCTACGTCTCGACACGTCTTAGCCAGCAGCTGTGATTTGTACTTTGGTTCTGGATTAAACAATCGCTAATCTGCACTCGTTAATTGCTAATCCTTTCTGTCATATTGTGTGCCTACCCATAGCTCCACATATTCTTCTATCAGCAGAGGTTCATCTTGCAACTGTTACCCACGCTCAACAACAGATTGGTTCGCCCTATTTGGTTTCATCAAAGTGGCCAAAAAAATTCAGGAAAATAAAGAAAAAAATTGTCAAAATTTTTGCACGCTTTTCAGAGAACGTGCTTTATTTCTCTAGACCACATCCCACCTCAGTTGTAGGTGCCAATTTTTGTGGTTGCATCTTTTTTGGTCCTTGTACAGAGAAAACTATAAAAAAATAGTGAAAAAATAAAAAAGTTTGATTCCCACCAGTGCCTTTTGGAAAAATCAGGAAAAAATTCAAAAAAAGGAAAATCCGCGTTATTTGCTTCTTCTGTGCATTCTTTCCATCGTGCTTTGTTTTCACCTTTGTGCGCTACGTCTCGACACGTCTTAGCCAGCAGCTGTGATTTGTACTTTGGATCCGGATTGAACAATCGCTAATCAGCACTCGTTAATTGCTAATCCTTTCTGTCATATTGTGTGCCTACCCATAGCTCCACATATTCTTCTATTAGCAGAGGTTCATCTTGCAACTGTTACCCACGCTCAACAACAGATTGGTTCGCCCTATTTGGTTTCATCAAAGCTGCAAAAAAAATTCAAGAAAATAAAAAAAAATTGTCAAAATTTTTGCACGCTTTTCAGAGAACGTGCTTTATTTCTGTAGACCACATCCCACCTCAGTTGTAGGTGCCAATTTTTGTGGTTGCATCTTTTTGGTCCTTGTTCAGAGAAAATTATAAAAAAATAGTGAAAAAATAAAAAAGTTTGATTCCCACTAGTGCCTTTTGGAAAAATCAGGAAAAAATTCAAAAAAAAGAAAAATCCGCGTTATTTGCTTGTTCTGTGCATTCTTTCCATCGTGCTTTGTTTTCACCTTTGTGCGCTACGTCTCGACACGTCTTAGCCAGCAGCTGTGATTTGTACTTTGGATCCGGATTGAACAATCGCTAATCTGCACTCGTTAATTGCTAATCCTTGCTGTCATATTGTGTGCCTACCCATAGCTCCACATGTTCTTCTATTAGCACAGGTTCATCTTACAACTGTTACCTACGCTCAACAATAGATTGGTTCACCCTATTTGGTTTCATCAAAGTTGCCACAAAAATTCAGGAAAATAAAGAAAAAATTGTTAAAGTTTTTGCACGCTTTTCAGAGAACGTGCTGTATTTCTGTAGACCACATCCCACCTCAGTTGTAGGTGCCAATTTTTGTGGTTGCATCTTTTTTGATCCTTGTTCAGAGAAAATAATAAAAAAATAGTGAAAAAATAAAAAAGTTTGATTCCCACTAGTGCCTTTTGGAAAAATCAGGGAAAAATTCAGGAAAAAAGAAAAATCCATGTTATTTGCTTGTTCTGTGCGTTCTTTCCATCGTCCTTTGTTTTCACCTTGTTGCGCTACGTCTCGACACGTCTTAGCCAGCAGTTGTAATTTGTACTTTGGATCCGGATTGAACAATCACTAATCTGCACTCGTTAATTGCTAATCCTTGTTGTCATATTGTGTTCCTACCCATAGCTCCACATATTCTTCTATCAGCACAGGTTCATCCTGCAACTGTTACCCACGCTCAACAACAGATTGGTTCGCCCTGTTTGGTTTCATCAAAATTGCCAAAAAAATTTAGGAAAATAAAGAAAAAAAATTGTTAAAGTTTTTGCACGCATTTCAGAGAATGTGCTGTATTTCTGTAGACCACATCCCACCTCAGTTGTAGGTGCCAATTTTTGTGGTTGCATATTTTTTGATCCTTGTACAGAGAAAATGATAAAAAAATAGTGAAAAAATAAAAAAGTTTGATTCCCACCGGTGCCTTTTGGAAAAATCAGGGAAAAATTCAGGAAAAAAGAAAAATCCATGTTATTTGCTTGTTCTGTGCGTTCTTTCCATCGTCCTTTGTTTTTACCTTGTTGCGCTACGTCTCGACATGTCTAAGCCAGCAGCTGTGATTTGTACTTTGGATCCGGATTGAACAATCGCTAATCTGCACTCGTTAATTGCTCATCCTTGTTGTCATATTGTGCGCCTACCCATAGCTCCACATATTCTTCTATCAGCACAGGTTCATCTTGCAACTGTTACCCACGCTCAACAACAGATTGGTTCGCCCTATTTGGTTTCATCAAAATTGCCAAAAAAATTCAGGAAAATAAAGAAAAATAATTGTCAAAGTTTTTGCACGCTTTTCAAAGAACGTGCTGTATTTCTGTAGACCACATCCCACCTCAGTTGTAGGTGCCAATTTTTCTGGTTGCATCTTTTTTCCTCCTTGTTCAGAGAAAATAATGAAAAAAATAGAGAAAAAATAAAAAAGTTTGATTCCCACCGGTGCCTTTTGGAAAAATCAGGGAAAAATTCAGAAAAAAGGAAAAATCTGTGTTATTTGCTTGTTCTGTGCGTTCTTTCCATCGTCCTTTGTTTTCACCTTGTTGCGCTACGTCTCGACACGTCTTAGCCAGCAGCTGTGATTTGTACTTTCGATCCGGATTGAACAGCCGCTAATCCGCGCTCGTTAATTGCTAATCCTTGTTGTCATATTGTGTGCCTTCCCATAGCTCCATATATTCTTCTATCAGCACAGGTTCATCTTGCAACTGTTACCCACGGTCAACAACAGATTGGTTCGCCCTGTTTGGTTTCATCAAAATTGCCAAAAAATTCAGGAAAATAAAGAAAAAAATTGTCAAAGTTTTTGCACGCTTTTCAGAGAATGTGCTGTATTTCTGTAGACCACATGCCACCTCAGTTGTAGGTGCCAATTTTTGTGGTTGCATCATTTTTTATCCTTGTTCAGAGAAAATAATAAAAAAATAGTGAAAAAATAAAAAAGTTTGATTCCCACCAGTGCCTTTTGGAAAAATCAGGGAAAAATTCAGGAAAAAAAGAAAAATCCGTGTTATTTGCTTGTTCTGTGCGTTCTTTCCATCGTCCTTTGTTTTCACCTTGTTGCGCTACGTCTCGACACGTCTTAGCCAGCAGTTGTGATTTGTACTTTCGATCCGGATTGAACAGCCGCTAATCCGCGCTCGTTAATTGCTAATCCTTGCTGTCATATTGTGTGCCTTCCCATAGCTCCACATATTTTTCTATCAGCACAGCTTCATCTTGCGCCTGTTACCCACGCTCAACAACAGATTGCTTCGTCCAATTTGGTTTCAGCAAAATTGCCAAAAAAATCAGGAAAATAAAGAAAAAAATTGTCAAAGTTTTTGCATGGTTTTCAGAGAACGTGCTATATTTCTGTAGACCACATCCCACCTCAGTTGTAGGTGCCAATTTTTGTGGTTGCATCTTTTTAGGTCCTTGTTCAGAGAAAATTATAAAAAAATAGTGAAAAAATAAAAAAAGTTTGATTCCCACTAGTGCCTTTTGGAAAAATAAGGGAAAAGTTCAGGAAAAAAGGAAAAATCCGTGTTATTTGCTTGTTCTGTGCGTTCTTTCCGTCGTACTTTGTTTTCACCTTGTTACGCTACGTCTCGACACGTCTTAGCCAGCAGCTGTGATTTGTACTTTGGATCCGAATTGAATAATCGCTAATCTGCACTTGTTAATTGCTAATCCTTGCTGTCATATTATGCGCCTACCCATAGCTCCACATATTCTTCTATCAGCACAGGTTCATCTTGCAACTGTTATCCACGCTCAACAACAGATTGGTTCGCCCTGTTTGGTTTCATCAAAATTGCCAAAAAAATTCAGGAAAATAAAGAAAAAAAATTGTCAAAGTTTTTGCACGCTTTTCAAAGAACGTGCTGTATTTCTGTAGACCACATCCCACCTCAGTTGCAGGTGCCAATTTTTGTGGTTGCATCTTTTTTCCTCCTTGTTCAGAGAAAATAATGAAAAAAATAGTGAAAAAATAAAAAAGTTTGATTCCCATCGGTGCCTTTTGGAAAAATCAGGGAAAAATTCAGAAAAAAGGAAAAATCCGTGTTATTTGCTTGTTCTGTGCGTTCTTTCCATCGTCCTTTGTTTTCACCTTGTTGCGCTACGTCTCGACACGTCTTAGCCAGCAGTTGTGATTTGTACTTTGGATCCGGATTGAACAATCGCTAATCTGCACTCGTTAATTGGTCATCCTTGTTGTCATATTGTGTGCCTACCCATAGCTCCACATATTATTCTATCAGCACAGGTTCATCTTGCAACTGTTACCCACGCTCAACAACAGATTGCTTCGCCCAGTTTGCTTTCATCAAAATTACCAAAAAAATTCAGGAAAATAAAGAAAAAAAATTGTCAAAGTTTTTGCACGCTTTTCAGAGAACGTGTTGTATTTCTATAGACCACATCCCACCTCAGTTGTAGGTGCCTATTTTTTTGGTTGCATCTTTTTTTATCCTTGTTCAGAGAAAATAATAAAAAAATAGTGAAAAAATAAAAAAGTTGATTCCCACAAGTGCCTTTTGGAAAAATCAGGGAAAAAATTAGAAAAAAGGAAAAATCCGTGTTATTTGCTTGTTCTGTGCGTTCTTTCCATCGTCCTTTGTTTTCACCTTGTTGCGCTACGTCTCGACACGTCTTAGCCAGCAGTTGTGATTTGTACTTTGGATCCGGATTGAACAATCGCTAATCTGCACTCGTTAATTGGTCATCCTTGTTGTCATATTGTGTGCCTACCCATAGCTCCACATATTCTTCTATCAGCACAGGTTCATCTTGCAACTGTTACCCACGCTCAACAACAGATTACTTCGTCCAGTTTGGTTTCATCAAAATTGCCAAAAACAAATCAGGAAAATAAGAAAAAAAATTATCAAAGTTTTTGCATGGTTTTCAGAAAACGTGCTATATTTCTGTAGACCACATCCCACCTCAGTTGTAGGTGCCAATTTTTGTGGTTGCATCTTTTTAGGTCCTTATTCAGAGAAAATTATAAAAAAAATAGTGAAAAAATAAAAAAGTTTGATTCCCACGAGTGCCTTTTGGAAAAATCAGGGAAAAATTCAGAAAAAAAGGAAAAATCCGTGTTATTTGCTTGTTCTGTGCGTTCTTTCCATCGTCCTTTGTTTTCACCTTGTTGCGCTACGTCTCGACACGTCTTAGCCAGCAGCTATGATTTGTACTTTCGATCCGGATTGAACAGCCACTAATCTGCGCTCGTTAATTGCTAATCCTTGTTGTCATATTGTGTGCCTTCCCATAGCTCCACATATTCTTCTATCAGCACAGGTTCATCTTGCAACTGTTACCCACGCTCAACAACAGATTGGTTCGCCCTGTTTGGTTTCATCAAAATTGCCAAAAAATTCAGGAAAATAAAGAAAAAAATTGTCAAAGTTTTTGCACGCTTTTCAGAGAATGTGCTGTATTTCTGTAGACCACATCCCACCTCAGTTGTAGGTGCCAATTTTTGTGGTTGCATCATTTTTTATCCTTGTTCAGAGAAAATAATAAAAAAATAGTGAAAAAATAAAAAAGTTTGATTCCCACCAGTGCCTTTTGGAAAAATCAGGAAAAAATTCAGGAAAAAAAGAAAAAATTAGTGTTATTTGCTTGTTCTGTGCGTTCTTTCCATCGTCCTTTGTTTTCACCTTGTTGCGCTACGTCTCGACACGTCTTAGCCAGCAGCTGTGATTTGTACTTTGGATCCGGATTGAACAATCGCTAATCTGCACTCGTTAATTGCTCATCCTTGCTGTCATATTGTGTGCCTATCCATAGCTCCACATATTATTCTATCAGCACAGGTTAATCTTGCAACTGTTACCCACGCTCAACAACAGATTGCTTCGTCCAATTTGGTTTCATCAAAATTGCCAAAAAAATCAGGAAAATAAAGAAAAAAATTGTCAAAGTTTTTGCATGGTTTTCAGAGAACGTGCTATATTTCTGTAGACCACATCCCACCTCAGTTGTAGGTGCCAATTTTTGTGGTTGCATCTTTTTAGGTCCTTGTTCAGAGAAAATTATAAAAAAATAGTGAAAAAATAAAAAAGTTTGATTCCCACTAGTGCCTTTTGGAAAAATAAGGGAAAAGTTCAGGAAAAAAGGAAAAATCCGTGTTATTTGCTTGTTCTGTGCGTTCTTTCCGTCGTACTTTGTTTTCACCTTGTTACGCTACGTCTCGACACGTCTTAGCCAGCAGCTGTGATTTGTACTTTGGATCCGAATTGAATAATCGCTAATCTGCACTTGTTAATTGCTAATCCTTGCTGTCATATTGTGCGCCTACCCATAGCTCCACATATTCTTCTATCAGCACAGGTTCATCTTGCAACTGTTACCCACGCTCAACAACAGATTGCTTCGCCCAGTTTGCTTTCATCAAAATTACCAAAAAAAATCAGGAAAATAAAGAAAAAAAAATTGTCAAAGTTTTTGCACGCTTTTCAGAGAACGTGTTGTATTTCTATAGACCACATCCCACCTCAGTTGTAGGTGCCTATTTTTTTGGTTGCATCTTTTTTTATCCTTGTTCAAAGAAAATAATAAAAAAATAGTGAAAAAATAAAAAAGTTGATTCCCACAAGTGCCTTTTGGAAAAATCAGGGAAAAATTTAGAAAAAAGGAAAAATCCGTGTTATTTGCTTGTTCTGTGCGTTCTTTCCATCGTCCTTTGTTTTCACCTTGTTGCGCTACGTCTCGACACGTCTTAGCCAGCAGTTGTGATTTGTACTTTGGATCCGGATTGAACAATCGCTAATCTGCACTCGTTAATTGGTCATCCTTGTTGTCATATTGTGTGCCTACCCATAGCTCCACATATTCTTCTATCAGCACAGGTTCATCTTGCAACTGTTACCCACGCTCAACAACAGATTACTTCGCCCAGTTTGGTTTCATCAAAATTGCCAAAAAAAATCAGGAAAATAAGAAAAAAATTATCAAAGTTTTTGCATGGTTTTCAGAAAACGTGCTATATTTCTGTAGACCACATCCCACCTCAGTTGTAGGTGCCAATTTTTGTGGTTGCATCTTTTTAGGTCCTTGTTCAGAGAAAATTATAAAAAAATAGTGAAAAAATAAAAAAGTTTGATTCCCACGAGTGCCTTTTGGAAAAATCAGGGAAAAATTCAGAAAAAAGGAAAAATCCGTGTTATTTGCTTGTTCTGTGCGTTCTTTCCATCGTCCTTTGTTTTCACCTTGTTGCGCTACGTCTCGACACGTCTTAGCCAGCAGTTGTGATTTGTACTGTCGATCCGGATTGAACAGCCGCTAATCTGTGCTCGTTAATTGCTAATCCTTGTTGTCATATTGTGTGCCTTCCCATAGCTCCACATATTCTTCTATCAGCACAGGTTCATCTTGCAACTGTTACCCACGCGCAACAACAGATTGGTTCGCCCTGTTTGGTTTCATCAAAATTGCCAAAAAAATTTAGGAAAATAAAGAAAAAAAAATTGTTAAAGTTTTTGCACGCATTTCAGAGAATGTGTTGTATTTCTGTAGACCACATCCCACCTCAGTTGTAGGTGCCAATTTTTGTGGTTGCATATTTTTTGATCCTTGTACAGAGAAAATGATAAAAAAACAGTGAAAAAATAAAAAAGTTTGATTCCCACTAGTGCCTTTTGGAAAAATCAGGGAAAAATTCAGGAAAAAAGAAAAATCCATGTTATTTGCTTGTTCTGTGCGTTCTTTCCATCGTCCTTTGTTTTTACCTTGTTGCGCTACGTCTCGACACGTCTTAGCCAGCAGCTGTGATTTGTACTTTGGATCCGGATTGAACAATCGCTAATCTGCACTCGTTAATTGCTAATCCTTGTTGTCATATTGTGTTCCTACCCATAGCTCCACATATTCTTCTATCAGCACAGGTTCATCCTGCAACTGTTACCCACGCTCAACAACAGATTGGTTCGCCCTGTTTGGTTTCATCAAAATTGCCAAAAAAATTCAGGAAAATAAAAAAAAATAATTGTTAAAGTTTTTGCACGCATTTCAGAGAATGTGCTGTATTTCTGTAGACCACATCCCACCTCAGTTGTAGGTGCCAATTTTTGTGGTTGCATATTTTTTGATCCTTGTACAGAGAAAATGATAAAAAAATAGTGAAAAAATAAAAAAGTTTGATTCCCACTAGTGCCTTTTGGAAAAATCAGGGAAAAATTCAGGAAAAAAGAAAAATCCATGTTATTTGCTTGTTCTGTGCGTTCTTTCCATCGTCCTTTGTTTTTACCTTGTTGCGCTACGTCTCGACATGTCTAAGCCAGCAGCTGTGATTTGTACTTTGGATCCGGATTGAACAATCGCTAATCTGCACTCGTTAATTGCTCATCCTTGTTGTCATATTGTGTGCCTACCCATAGCTCCACATATTCTTCTATCAACACAGGTTCATCTTGCAACTGTTACCCACGCTCAACAACAGATTGGTTCGCCCTATTTGGTTTCATCAAAATTGCCAAAAAAATTCAGGAAAATAAAGAAAAATAATTGTCAAAGTTTTTGCACGCTTTTCAAAGAATGTGCTGTACTTCTGTAGACCACATCCCACCTCAGTTGTAGGTGCCAATTTTTCTGGTTGCATCTTTTTTCCTCCTTGTTCAGAGAAAATAATGAAAAAAATAGAGAAAAAATAAAAAAGTTTGATTCCCACCGGTGCCTTTTGGAAAAATCAGGGAAAAATTCAGAAAAAAAAGGAAAAATCCGTGTTATTTGCTTGTTCTGTGCGTTCTTTCCATCGTCCTTTGTTTTCACCTTGTTGCGCTACGTCTCGACACGTCTTAGCCAGCAGCTATGATTTGTACTTTCGATCCGGATTGAACAGCCGCTAATCCGCTCTCGTTAATTGCTAATCCTTGTTGTCATATTGTGTGCCTTCCCATAGCTCCACATATTCTTCTATCAGCACAGGTTCATCTTGCAACTGTTACCCATGCTCAACAACAGATTGGTTCGCCCTGTTTGGTTTCATCAAAATTGCCAAAAAATTCAGGAAAATAAAGAAAAAAAATTGTCAAAGTTTTTGCACGCTTTTCAGAGAATGTGCTGTATTTCTGTAGACCACATCCCACCTCAGTTGTAGGTGCCAATTTTTGTGGTTGCATCATTTTTTATCCTTGTTCAGAGAAAATAATAAAAAAATAGTGAAAAAATAAAAAAGTTTGATTCCCACCAGTGCCTTTTGGAAAAATCAGGAAAAAATTCAGGAAAAAAAGAAAAAATTAGTGTTATTTGCTTGTTCTGTGCGTTCTTTCCATCGTCCTTTGTTTTCACCTTGTTGCGCTACGTCTCGACACGTCTTAGCCAGCAGCTGTGATTTGTACTTTGGATCCGGATTGAACAATCGCTAATCTGCACTCGTTAATTGCTCATCCTTGCTGTCATATTGTGTGCCTATCCATAGCTCCACATATTATTCTATCAGCACAGGTTAATCTTGCAACTGTTACCCACGCTCAACAACAGATTGCTTCGTCCAATTTGGTTTCATCAAAATTGCCAAAAAAATCAGGAAAATAAAGAAAAAAATTGTCAAAGTTTTTGCATGGTTTTCAGAGAACGTGCTATATTTCTGTAGACCACATCCCACCTCAGTTGTAGGTGCCAATTTTTGTGGTTGCATCTTTTTAGGTCCTTGTTCAGAGAAAATTATAAAAAAATAGTAAAAAAATAAAAAAGTTTGATTCCCACTAGTGCCTTTTGGAAAAATAAGGGAAAAGTTCAGGAAAAAAGGAAAAATCCGTGTTATTTGCTTGTTCTGTGCGTTCTTTCCGTCGTACTTTGTTTTCACCTTGTTACGCTACGTCTCGACACGTCTTAGCCAGCAGCTGTGATTTGTACTTTGGATCCGAATTGAATAATCGCTAATCTGCACTTGTTAATTGCTAATCCTTGCTGTCATATTGTGCGCCTACCCATAGCTCCACATATTCTTCTATCAGCACAGGTTCATCTTGCAACTGTTACCCACGCTCAACAACAGATTGCTTCGCCCAGTTTGCTTTCATCAAAATTACCAAAAAAAATCAGGAAAATAAAGAAAAAAAAATTGTCAAAGTTTTTGCACGCTTTTCAGAGAACGTGTTGTATTTCTATAGACCACATCCCACCTCAGTTGTAGGTGCCTATTTTTTTGGTTGCATCTTTTTTTATCCTTGTTCAAAGAAAATAATAAAAAAATAGTGAAAAAATAAAAAAGTTGATTCCCACAAGTGCCTTTTGGAAAAATCAGGGAAAAATTTAGAAAAAAGGAAAAATCCGTGTTATTTGCTTGTTCTGTGCGTTCTTTCCATCGTCCTTTGTTTTCACCTTGTTGCGCTACGTCTCGACACGTCTTAGCCAGCAGTTGTGATTTGTACTTTGGATCCGGATTGAACAATCGCTAATCTGCACTCGTTAATTGGTCATCCTTGTTGTCATATTGTGTGCCTACCCATAGCTCCACATATTCTTCTATCAGCACAGGTTCATCTTGCAACTGTTACCCACGCTCAACAACAGATTACTTCGCCCAGTTTGGTTTCATCAAAATTGCCAAAAAAAATCAGGAAAATAACAAAAAAATTATCAAAGTTTTTGCATGGTTTTCAGAAAACGTGCTATATTTCTATAGACCACATCCCACCTCAGTTGTAGGTGCCAATTTTTGTGGTTGCATCTTTTTAGGTCCTTGTTCAGAGAAAATTAAAAAAAAATAGTGAAAAAATAAAAAAGTTTGATTCCCACGAGTGCCTTTTGGAAAAATCAGGGAAAAATTCAGAAAAAAGGAAAAATCCGTGTTATTTGCTTGTTCTGTGCGTTCTTTCCATCGTCCTTTGTTTTCACCTTGTTGCGCTACGTCTCGACACGTCTTAGCCAGCAGTTGTGATTTGTACTTTCGATCCGGATTGAACAGCCGCTAATCTGCGCTCGTTAATTGCTAATCCTTGTTGTCATATTGTGTGCCTTCCCATAGCTCCACATATTCTTCTATCAGCACAGGTTCATCTTGCAACTGTTACCCACGCGCAACAACAGATTGGTTCGCCCTGTTTGGTTTCATCAAAATTGCCAAAAAAATTTAGGAAAATAAAGAAAAAAAATTGTTAAAGTTTTTGCACGCATTTCAGAGAATGTGCTGTATTTCTGTAGACCACATCCCACCTCAGTTGTAGGTGCCAATTTTTGTGGTTGCATCATTTTTTATCCTTGTTCAGAGAAAATAATAAAAAAATAGTGAAAAAATAAAAAAGTTTGATTCCCACCAGTGCCTTTTGGAAAAATCAGGAAAAAATTCAGGAAAAAAAGAAAAAATTAGTGTTATTTGCTTGTTCTGTGCGTTCTTTCCATCGTCCTTTGTTTTCACCTTGTTGCGCTACGTCTCGACACGTCTTAGCCAGCAGCTGTGATTTGTACTTTGGATCCGGATTGAACAATCGCTAATCTGCACTCGTTAATTGCTCATCCTTGCTGTCATATTGTGTGCCTATCCATAGCTCCACATATTATTCTATTAGCACAGGTTAATCTTGCAACTGTTACCCACGCTCAACAACAGATTGCTTCGTCCAATTTGGTTTCATCAAAATTGCCAAAAAAATCAGGAAAATAAAGAAAAAAATTGTCAAAGTTTTTGCATGGTTTTCAGAGAACGTGCTATATTTCTGTAGACCACATCCCACCTCAGTTGTAGGTGCCAATTTTTGTGGTTGCATCTTTTTAGGTCCTTGTTCAGAGAAAATTATAAAAAAATAGTGAAAAAATAAAAAAGTTTGATTCCCACTAGTGCCTTTTGGAAAAATAAGGGAAAAGTTCAGGAAAAAAGGAAAAATCCGTGTTATTTGCTTGTTCTGTGCGTTCTTTCCGTCGTACTTTGTTTTCACCTTGTTACGCTACGTCTCGACACGTCTTAGCCAGCAGCTGTGATTTGTACTTTCGATCCGGATTGAACAGCCGCTAATCCGCGCTCGTTAATTGCTAATCCTTGTTGTCATATTGTGCGCCTACCCATAGCTCCACATATTCTTCTATCAGCACAGGTTCATCTTGCAACTGTTACCCACGCTCAACAACAGATTGCTTCGCCCAGTTTGCTTTCATCAAAATTACCAAAAAAAATCAGGAAAATAAAGAAAAAAAAATTGTCAAAGTTTTTGCACGCTTTTCAGAGAACGTGTTGTATTTCTATAGACCACATCCCACCTCAGTTGTAGGTGCCTATTTTTTTGGTTGCATCTTTTTTTATCCTTGTTCAAAGAAAATAATAAAAAAATAGTGAAAAAATAAAAAAGTTGATTCCCACAAGTGCCTTTTGGAAAAATCAGGGAAAAATTTAGAAAAAAGGAAAAATCCGTGTTATTTGCTTGTTCTGTGCGTTCTTTCCATCGTCCTTTGTTTTCACCTTGTTGCGCTACGTCTCGACACGTCTTAGCCAGCAGTTGTGATTTGTACTTTGGATCCGGATTGAACAATCGCTAATCTGCACTCGTTAATTGGTCATCCTTGTTGTCATATTGTGTGCCTACCCATAGCTCCACATATTCTTCTATCAGCACAGGTTCATCTTGCAACTGTTACCCACACTCAACAACAGATTACTTCGCCCAGTTTGGTTTCATCAAAATTGCCAAAAAAAATCAGGAAAATAAGAAAAAAATTATCAAAGTTTTTGCATGGTTTTCAGAAAACGTGTTATATTTCTGTAGACCACATCCCACCTCAGTTGTAGGTGCCAATTTTTGTGGTTGTATCTTTTTAGGTCCTTGTTCAGAGAAAATTATAAAAAAATAGTGAAAAAATAAAAAAGTTTGATTCCCACGAGTGCCTTTTGGAAAAATCAGGGAAAAATTCAGAAAAAAGGAAAAATCCGTGTTATTTGCTTGTTATGTGCGTTCTTTCCATCGTCCTTTGTTTTCACCTTGTTGCGCTACGTCTCGACACGTCTTAGCCAGCAGCTGTGATTTGTACTGTCGATCCGGATTGAACAGCCGCTAATCTGCACTCGTTAATTGCTAATCCTTGTTGTCATATTGTGTGCCTTCCCATAGCTCCACATATTCTTCTATCAGCACAGGTTCATCTTGCAACTGTTACCCACGCTCAACAACAGATTGGTTCGCCCTGTTTGGTTTCATCAAAATTGCCAAAAAAATTTAGGAAAATAAAGAAAAAAATTGTTAAAGTTTTTGCACGCATTTCAGAGAATGTGCTGTATTTCTGTAGACCACATCCCACCTCAGTTGTAGGTGCCAATTTTTGTGGTTGCATATTTTTTGATCCTTGTACAGAGAAAATGATAAAAAAATAGTGAAAAAATGAAAAAGTTTGATTCCCACTAGTGCCTTTTGGAAAAATCAGGGAAAAATTCAGGAAAAAAGAAAAATCCATGTTATTTGCTTGTTCTGTGCGTTCTTTCCATCGTCCTTTGTTTTTACCTTGTTGCGCTACGTCTCGACATGTCTTAGCCAGCAGCTGTGATTTGTACTTTGGATCCGGATTGAACAATCGCTAATCTGCACTCGTTAATTGCTAATCCTTGTTGTCATATTGTGTGCCTACCCATAGCTCCACATATTCTTCTATCAGCACAGGTTCATCTTGCAACAGTTACCCACGCTCAACAACAGATTGGTTCGCCCTATTTGGTTTCATCAAAATTGCCAAAAAAATTCAGGAAAATAAAGAAAAAAAATTGTCAAAGTTTTTGCACGCTTTTCAAAGAACGTGCTGTATTTCTGTAGACCACATCCCACCTCAGTTGTAGGAGCCAATTTTTGTGGTTGCATCTTTTTTCCTCCTTGTTCAGAGAAAATAATGAAAAAAATAGTGAAAAAATAAAAAAGTTTGATTCCCACCGGTGCCTTTTGGAAAAATCAGGGAAAAATTTAGGAAAAAAGAAAAATCCGTGTTATGTGCTCGTTCTGTGTGTTCTTTTCATCGTCCTTTGTTTTCACCTTGTTGCGCTACGTCTCGACACGTCTTAGCCAGCAGCTGTGATTTGTACTTTCGATCCGAATTGAACAGCCGCTAATCCGCGCTCGTTAATTGCTAATCCTTGTTGTCATATTGTGTGCCTTCCCATATCTCCACATATTCTTCTATCAGCACAGGTTCATCTTGCAACTGTTACCCACGCTCAACAATAGATTGGTTCGCCCTGTTTGGTTTCATCAAAATTGCCAAAAAATTCAGGAAAATAAAGAAAAAAATTGTCAAAGTTTTTGCACGCTTTTCAGAGAATGTGCTGTATTTCTATAGACCACATCCCACCTCAGTTGTAGGTGCCAATTTTTGTGGTTGCATCATTTTTTATCCTTGTTCAGAGAAAATAATAAAAAAAATAGTGAAAAAATAAAAAAGTTTGATTCCCACCAGTGCCTTTTGGAAAAATCAGGGAAAAATTCAGGAAAAAAAGAAAAAATTAGTGTTATTTGCATGTTCTGTGCGTTCTTTCCATCGTCCTTTGTTTTCACCTTATTGCGCTACGTCTCGACACGTCTTAGCCAGCAGTTGTGATTTGTACTTTGGATCCGGATTGAACAATCGCTAATCTGCACTCGTTAATTGCTCATCCTTGCTGTCATATTGTGTGCCTATCCATAGCTCCAAATATTCTTCTATCAGCACAGGTTCATCTTGCAACTGTTACCCACGCTCAACAACAGATTGCTTCGTCCAATTTGGTTTCATCAAAATTGCCAAAAAAATCAGGAAAATAAAGAAAAAAAATTGTCAAAGTTTTTGCATGGTTTTCAGAGAACGTGCTATATTTCTGTAGACCACATCCCACCTCAGTTGTAGGTGCCAATTTTTGTGGTTGCATCTTTTTAGGTCCTTGTTCAGAGAAAATTATAAAAAAATAGTGAAAAAATAAAAAAGTTTGATTCCCACTAGTGCCTTTTCGAAAAATAAGGGAAAAGTTCTGGAAAAAAGGAAAAATCCGTGTTATTTGGTTGTTCTGTGCGTTCTTTCCGTCGTACTTTGTTTTCACCTTGTTACGCTACGTCTCGACACGTCTTAGCCAGCAGCTGTGATTTGTACTTTGGATCCGAATTGAATAATCGCTAATCTGCACTCGTTAATTGCTAATCCTTGCTGTCATATTGTGCGCCTACCCATAGCTCCACATATTCTTCTATCAGCACAGGTTCATCTTGCAACTGTTACCCACGCTCAACAACAGATTGCTTCGCCCTGTTTGCTTTCATCAAAATTACCAAAAAAATTCAAAAAAATAAAGAAAAAAAATTATCAAAGTTTTTGCACGCTTTTTCAGAGAACGTGTTGTATTTCTATAGACCACATCCCACCTCAGTTGTAGGTGCCTATTTTTTTGGTTGCATCTTTTTTTATCCTTGTTCAGAGAAAATAATAAAAAAAATAGTGAAAAAATAAAAAAGTTGATTCCCACAAGTGCCTTTTGGAAAAATCAGGGAAAAATTCAGAAAAAAGGAAAAATTCGTGTTATTTGCTTGTTCTGTGCGTTCTTTCCATCGTCCTTTGTTTTCACCTTGTTGCGCTACGTCTCGACACGTCTTAGCCAGCAGTTGTGATTTGTACTTTGGATCCGGATTGAACAATCGCTAATCTGCACTCGTTAATTGGTCATCCTTGTTGTCATATTGTGTGCCTACCCATAGCTCCACATATTCTTCTATCAGCACAGCTTCATCTTGCAACTGTTACCCACGCTCAACAACAGATTACTTCGTCCAGTTTGGTTTCATCAAAATTGCCAAAAAAATTCAGGAAAATAAGAAAAAAAATTATCAAAGTTTTTGCATGGTTTTCAGAAAACGTGCTATATTTCTGTAGACCACATCCCACCTCAGTTGTAGGTGCCAATTTTTGTGGTTGCATCTTTTTAGGTCCTTATTCAGAGAAAATTATAAAAAATAGTGAAAAAATAAAAAAGTTTGATTCCCACGAGTGCCTTTTGGAAAAATCAGGGAAAAATTCAGAAAAAAGGAAAAATCCGTGTTATTTGCTTGTTCTGTGCGTTCTTTCCATCGTCCTTTGTTTTCACCTTGTTGCGCTACGTCTCGACACGTCTTAGCCAGCAGCTGTGATTTGTACTGTCGATCCGGATTGAACAGCCGCTAATCTGCGCTCGTTAATTGCTAATCCTTGTTGTCATATTGTGTGCCTTCCCATAGCTCCACATATTCTTCTATCAGCACAGGTTCATCTTGCAACTGTTACCCACGCTCAACAACAGATTGGTTCGCCCTGTTTGGTTTCATCAAAATTGCCAAAAAAATTTAGGAAAATAAAGAAAAAAATTGTTAAAGTTTTTGCACGCATTTCAGAGAATGTGCTGTATTTCTGTAGACCACATCCCACCTCAGTTGTAGGTGCCAATTTTTGTGGTTGCATATTTTTTGATCCTTGTACAGAGAAAATGATAAAAAAAATAGTGAAAAAATAAAAAAGTTTGATTCCCACTAGTGCCTTTTGGAAAAATCAGGGAAAAGTTTAGGAAAAAAGGAAAAATCCGTGTTATTTGCTTATTCTGTGCGTTCTTTCCGTCGTCCTTTGTTTTCACCTTGTTACGCTACGTCTCGACACGTCTTAGCCAGCAGCTGTGATTTGTACTTTGGATCCGGATTGAACAATCGCTAATCTGCACTCGTTAATTGCTAATCCTTGTTGTCATATTGTGTGCCTACCCATAGCTCCACATATTCTTCTATCGGCACAGGTTCATCTTGCAACTGTTACCCACGCTCAACAACAGATTGGTTCGCCCTATTTGGTTTCATCAAAATTGCCAAAAAAATTCAGGAAAATAAAGAAAAAAAATTGTCAAAGTTTTTGCACGCTTTTCAAAGAACGTGCTGTATTTCTGTAGACCACATCCCACCTCAGTTGTAGGTGCCAATTTTTCTGGTTGCATCTTTTTTCCTCCTTGTTCAGAGAAAATAATGAAAAAAATAGAGAAAAAATAAAAAAGTTTGATTCCCACCGATGCCTTTTGGAAAAATCAGGGAAAAATTCAGAAAAAAGGAAAAATCCGTGTTATTTGCTTGTTCTGTGCGTTCTTTCCATCGTCCTTTGTTTTCACCTTGTTGCGCTACGTCTCGACACGTCTTAGCCAGCAGCTGTGATTTGTACTTTCGATCCGGATTGAACAGCCGCTAATCCGCGCTCGTTAATTGCTAATCCTTGTTGTCATATTGTGTGCCTTCCCATAGCTCCACATATTCTTCTATCAGCACAGGTTCATCTTGCAACTGTTACCCACGCTCAACAACAGATTGGTTCGCCCTGTTTGGTTTCATCAAAATTGCCAAAAAATTCAGGAAAATAAAGAAAAAAAATTGTCAAAGTTTTTGCATGCTTTTCAGAGAATGTGCTGTATTTCTGTAGACCACATCCCACCTCAGTTATAGGTGCCAATTTTTGTGGTTGCATCATTTTTTATCCTTGTTCAGAGAAAATAAAAAAAAATAGTGAAAAAATAAAAAATTTTGATTCCCACTAGTGCCTTTTGGAAAAATCAGGGAAAAATTCAGAAAAAAAGAAAAAATTAGTGTTATTTGCTTGTTCTGTGCGTTCTTTCCATCGTCCGGATCCGGATTGAACAATCGCTAATCTTTACTCGTTAATTGCTCATCCTTGCTGTCTTATTGTGTGCCTATCCATAGCTCCACATATTCTTCTATCAGCACAGGTTCATCTTGCAACTGTTACCCACGCTCAACAACAGATTGCTTCGTCCAATTTGGTTTCATCAAAATTGCCAAAAAAATCAGGAAAATAAAGAAAAAAAATTGTCAAAGTTTTTGCATGGTTTTCAGAGAACGTGCTATATTTCTTTAGACCACATCCCACCACAGTTGTAGGTGCCAATTTTTATGGTTGCATCTTTTTAGGTCCTTATTCAGAGAAAATTATAAAACAATAGTGAAAGAATAAAAAAGTTTGATTCCCACTAGTGCCTTTTGGAAAAATCAGGGAAAAGTTTAGGAAAAAAGGAAAAATCCGTGTTATTTGCTTGTTCTGTGCGTTCTTTCCGTCGTCCTTTGTTTTCACCTTGTTACGCTACGTCTCGACACGTCTTAGCCAGCAGCTGTGATTTGTACTTTGGATCCGAATTGAATAATCGCTAATCTGCACTCGTTAATTGCTAATCCTTGCTGTCATATTGTGTGCCTACCCATAGCTCCACATATTCTTCTATCAGCACAGGTTCATCTTGCAACTGTTACCCACGCTCAACAACAGATTGCTTCGCCCTGTTTGCTTTCATCAAAATTACCAAAAAAATTCAGGAAAATAAAGAAAAAAATTGTCAAAGTTTTTGCACGCTTTTCAGAGAACATGCTGTATTTCTATAGACCACATCCCACCTCAGTTGTAGGTGCCGATTTTTATGGTTGCATCTTTTTTTATCCTTGTTCAGAGAAAATAATAAAAAAAATAGTGAAAAAATAAAAAAGTTGATTCCCACAAGTGCCTTTTGGAAAAATCAGGGGAAAATTCAGAAAAAGGAAAAATCCGTGTTATTTGCTTGTTCTGTGCGTTCTTTCCATCGTCCTTTGTTTTCACCTTGTTGCTCTACGTCTCGACACGTCTTAGCCAGCAGTTGTGATTTGTACTTCTGATCCGGATTGAACAATCGCTAATCTGCACTCGTTAATTGCTCATCCTTGTTGTCATATTGTGTGCCTACCCATAGCTCCACATATTCTTCTATCAGCACAGGTTCATCTTGCAACTGTTACCCACGCTCAATAACAGATTGCTTCGTCCAGTTTGGTTTCATCAAAATTGCCAAAAAAATTCAGGAAAATAAGAAAAAAATTATCAAAGTTTTTGCATGGTTTTCAGAAAACGTGCTATATTTCCGTAGACCACATCCCACCTCAGTTGTAGGTGCCAATTTTTGTGGTTGCATCTTTTTAGGTCCTTGTTCAGAGAAAATTATAAAAAAATAGTGAAAAAATAAAAAAGTTTGATTCCCACGAGTGCCTTTTGGAAAAATCAGGGAAAAATTCAGAAAAAATGAAAAATCAGTGTTATTTGCTTGTTCTGTGCGTTCTTTCCATCGTCCTTTGTTTTCACCTTGTTGCGCTACGTCTCGACACGTCTTAGCTAGCAGCTGTGATTTGTACTTTGGATCCGGATTGAACAATCGCTAATCTGCACTCGTTAATTGCTAATCCTTGATGTCATATTGTGTGCCTACCCATAGCTCCACATATTCTTCTATCAGCACAGGTTCATTTTGCAACTGTTACCCACGCTCAACAACAGATTGGTTCGCCCTGTTTGGTTTCATCAAAATTGCCAAAAAAAATTCAGGAAAATAAAGAAAAAAATTATCAAAGTTTTTGCACGCTTTTTAGAGAGCGTGCTGTATTTCTGTAGACCACATCCGACCTCAATTGTACGTGCCAATTTTTGTGGTTGCATCTTTTTTTATCCTTCTTCAAAGAAACTTATAAAAAATAGTGAAAAAATAAAAAATTTTGATTCCGACTCGTGCCTTTTGGAAAAATCAGGGAAAAATTCAGGAAAAAAGGAAAAATCAGTGTTATTTGCTTGTTCTGTGCGTTCTTTCCATCGTCCTTTGTTTTCACCTTGTTGCGCTACGTCTCGACACGTCTTAGCCAGCAGCTGTGATTTGTACTTTGGATCCGGATTGAACAATCGCTAATTTGCACTCGTTAATTGCTAATCCTTGCTGTCATATTGTGTGCCTATCCATAGCTCCACATATTCTTCTATCAGCACAAGTTCATCTTGCAACTGTTACCCACGCTCAACTACAGATCGGTTCACCCTGTTTGGTTTCATCAAAATTGCCAAATAAATTCAGGAAAATAAAGAAAAAAAAATTGTCAAAGTTTTTGCACGCTTTTCAGAGAACATGCTTTATTTTTGTAGACCACATCCCAACTCAGTTGTAGGTGCCAATTTTTGTGGTTGCATCTTTTTTGGTCCTTGTTCAGAGAAAATTATAAAAAATAGTGAAAAAATAAAAAAGTTTGATTCCCACTAGTGCCTTTTGGAAAAATCAGGGAAAAATTCAGGAAAAAAGGAAAAATCCATTTTATTTGCTTGTTCTGTGCGTTCTTTCCATCGTCCTTTGTTTTCACCTTGTTGCGCTATGTCTCGACACGTCTTAGCCAGCAGCTGTGATTTGTACTTTGGATCGGGATTGAATAATCGCTAATCTGCACTCGTTAATTGCTAATCCTTGCTGTCATATTGTGTGCCTACCCATAGCTCCACATATTCTTCTATTAGCACATTTTCATCTTGCAACTGTTACCGACGCACAACAACAGATTGGTTCGCCCTGTTTGGTTTCATCAAAATTGCCAAAAAAAATCTGGAAAATAAAGAAAAAAATTGTCAAAGTTGTTGCACGCTTTTCAGAGAACGTGCTGTATTTCTGTAGACCACATCCCACCTCAGTTGTAGGTGCCAATTTTTGTGGTTGCATCTTTTTTGATCCTTGTTCAGAGAAAATTATATAAAAAATAGTGAAAAAATAAAAAAGTTTGATTCCCACCAGTGCCTTTTGGAAAAATTCAGGAAAAAAGGAAAAATCTATGTTATTTGCTTGTTCTGTGCGTTCTTTCCATCGTCCTTTGTTTTCACCTTGTTGCGCTACGTCTCGACACGTCTTAGCCAGCAGCTGTGATTTGTACTTTGGATCCGGATTGAACAATCACTAATTTGCACTCGTTAATTGCTAATCCTTGCTGTCATATTGTGTGCCTACCCATAGCTCCACATATTCTTCTATCAGCACAGGTTCATCTTGCAACTGTTACCCACGCTCAACAACAGATTGGTTCGCCCTGTTTGGTTTCATCAAAATTGCCAAAAAAAATTCAGGAAAATAAAGAAAAAAAATTATCAAAGTTTTTGCACGCTTTTTAGAGAGCGTGCTGTATTTCTGTAGACCACATCCGACCTCAATTGTACGTGCCAATTTTTGTGGTTGCATCTTTTTTTATCCTTCTTCAAAGAAACTTATAAAAAATAGTGAAAAAATAAAAAATTTTGATTCCGACTCGTGCCTTTTGGAAAAATCAGGGAAAAATTCAGGAAAAAAGGAAAAATCAGTGTTATTTGCTTGTTCTGTGCGTTCTTTCCATCGTCCTTTGTTTTCACCTTGTTGCGCTACGTCTCGACACGTCTTAGCCAGCAGCTGTGATTTGTACTTTGGATCCGGATTGAACAATCGCTAATTTGCACTCGTTAATTGCTAATCCTTGCTGTCATATTGTGTGCCTATCCATAGCTCCACATATTCTTCTATCAGCACAAGTTCATCTTGCAACTGTTACCCACGCTCAACTACAGATCGGTTCACCCTGTTTGGTTTCATCAAAATTGCCAAATAAATTCAGGAAAATAAAGAAAAAAAATTGTCAAAGTTTTTGCACGCTTTTCAGAGAACATGCTTTATTTTTGTAGACCACATCCCAACTCAGTTGTAGGTGCCAATTTTTGTGGTTGCATCTTTTTTGGTCCTTGTTCAGAGAAAATTATAAAAAATAGTGAAAAAATAAAAAAGTTTGATTCCCACTAGTGCCTTTTGGAAAAATCAGGGAAAAATTCAGGAAAAAAGGAAAAATCCATTTTATTTGCTTGTTCTGTGCGTTCTTTCCATCGTCCTTTGTTTTCACCTTGTTGCGCTATGTCTCGACACGTCTTAGCCAGCAGCTGTGATTTGTACTTTGGATCGGGATTGAATAATCGCTAATCTGCACTCGTTAATTGCTAATCCTTGCTGTCATATTGTGTGCCTACCCATAGCTCCACATATTCTTCTATTAGCACATTTTCATCTTGTAACTGTTACCGACGCACAACAACAGATTGGTTCGCCCTGTTTGGTTTCATCAAAATTGCCAAAAAAAATCTGGAAAATAAAGAAAAAAATTGTCAAAGTTGTTGCACGCTTTTCAGAGAACGTGCTGTATTTCTGTAGACCACATCCCACCTCAGTTGTAGGTGCCAATTTTTGTGGTTGCATCTTTTTTGATCCTTGTTCAGAGAAAATTATATAAAAAATAGTGAAAAAATAAAAAAGTTTGATTCCCACCAGTGCCTTTTGGAAAAATCAGGGAAAAATTCAGGAAAAAAGGAAAAATCTATGTTATTTGCTTGTTCTGTGCGTTCTTTTCATCGTCCTTTGTTTTCACCTTGTTGCGCTACGTCTCGACACGTCTTAGCTAGCAGCTGTGATTTGTACTTTGGATCCGGATTGAACAATCGCTAATCTGCACTCGTTAATTGCTAATCCTTGATGTCATATTGTGTGCCTACCCATAGCTCCACATATTCTTCTATCAGCACAGGTTTATCTTGCAACTGTTACCCACGCTCAACAACAGATTGGTTCGCCCTGTTTGGTTTCATCAAAATTGCTAAAAAAAATTCAGGAAAATAAAGAAAAAAAATTATCAAAGTTTTTGCACGCTTTTTAGAGAGCGTGCTGTATTTCTGTAGACCACATCCGACCTCAATTGTACGTGCCAATTTTTGTGGTTGCATCTTTTTTTATCCTTCTTCAAAGAAACTTATAAAAAAATAGTGAAAAAATAAAAAATTTTGATTCCGACTCGTGCCTTTTGGAAAAATCAGGGAAAAATTCAGAAAAAATGAAAAATCAGTGTTATTTGCTTGTTCTGTGCGTTCTTTCCATCGTCCTTTGTTTTCTCCTTGTTGCGCTACGTCTCGACACGTCTTAGCCAGCAGCTGTGATTTGTACTTTGGATCCGGATTGAACAATCGCTAATTTGCACTCGTTAATTGCTAATCCTTGCTGTCATATTGTGTGCCTACCCATAGCTCCACATATTCTTCTATCAGCACAGGTTCATCTTGCAACTGTTACCCACGCTCAACTACAGATCGGTTCACCCTGTTTGGTTTCATCAAAATTGCCAAAAAAAATTCAGGAAAATAAAGAAAAAAAATTATCAAAGTTTTTGCACGCTTTTTAGAGAGCGTGCTGTATTTCTGTAGACCACATCCGACCTCAATTGTACGTGCCAATTTTTGTGGTTGCATCTTTTTTTATCCTTCTTCAAAGAAACTTATAAAAAATAGTGAAAAAATAAAAAATTTTGATTCCGACTCGTGCCTTTTGGAAAAATCAGGGAAAAATTCAGGAAAAAAGGAAAAATCAGTGTTATTTGCTTGTTCTGTGCGTTCTTTCCATCGTCCTTTGTTTTCACCTTGTTGCGCTATGTCTCGACACGTCTTAGCCAGCAGCTGTGATTTGTACTTTGGATCGGGATTGAATAATCGCTAATCTGCACTCGTTAATTGCTAATCCTTGCTGTCATATTGTGTGCCTACCCATAGCTCCACATATTCTTCTATCAGCACAAGTTCATCTTGCAACTGTTACCGACGCTCAACTACAGATTGGTTCACCCTGTTTGGTTTCATCAAAATTGCCAAAAAAAATCTGGAAAATAAAGAAAAAAAATTGTCAAAGTTTTTGCACGCTTTTCAGAGAACATGCTTTATTTCTGTAGACCACATCCCACCTCAGTTGTAGGTGCCAATTTTTGTGGTTGCATCTTTTTTGATCCTTGTTCAGAGAAAATTATATAAAAAATAGTGAAAAAATAAAAAAGTTTGGTTCCCACCAGTGCCTTTTGGAAAAATCAGGGAAAAATTCAGGAAAAAAAGGAAAAATCAGTGTTATTTGCTTGTTCTGTGCGTTCTTTCCATCGTCCTTTGTTTTCACCTTGTTGCGCTACGTCTCGACACGTCTTAGCCAGCAGCTGTGATTTGTACTTTGGATCCGGATTGAACAATCACTAATTTGCACTCGTTAATTGCTAATCCTTGCTGTCATATTGTGTGCCTACCCATAGCTCCACATATTCTTCTATCAGCATAAGTTCATCTTGCAACTGTTACCCACGCTCAACTACAGATCGGTTCACCCTGTTTGGTTTCATCAAAATTGCCAAAAAAATTCAGGAAAATAAAGAAAAAAAAATTGTCAAAGTTTTTGCACGCTTTTCAGAGAACGTGCTTTATTTTTGTAGACCACATCCCAACTCAGTTGTAGGTGCCAATTTTTGTGGTTGCATCTTTTTCTATCCTTGTTCAGAGAAAATTATAAAAAAATAGTGAAAAAATAAAAAAGTTTGATTCCCACTAGTGCCTTTTGGAAAAATCAGGGAAAAATTCAGGAAAAAAGGAAAAATCAGGGTTATTTGCTTGTTCTGTGTGTTCTTTCCATCGTCCTTTGTTTTCACCTTGTTGCGCTACGTCTCGACACGTCTTAGCCAGCAGTTGTGATTTGTACTTCTGATCCGGATTGAACAATCGCTAATCTGCACTCGTTAATTGCTCATCCTTGTTGTCATATTGTGTGCCTACCCATAGCTCCACATATTCTTCTATCAGCACAGGTTCATCTTGCAACTGTTACCCACGCTCAATAACAGATTGCTTCGTCCAGTTTGGTTTCATCAAAATTGCCAAAAAAATTCAGGAAAATAAGAAAAAAATTATCAAAGTTTTTGCATGGTTTTCAGAAAACGTGCTATATTTCTGTAGACCACATCCCACCTCAGTGGTAGGTGCCAATTTTTGTGGTTGCTTCTTTTTAGGTCCTTGTTCAGAGAAAATTATAAAAAAATAGTGAAAAAATAAAAAAGTTTGATTCCCACGAGTGCCTTTTGGAAAAATCAGGGAAAAATTAAGAAAAAATGAAAAATCAGTGTTATTTGCTTGTTCTGTGCGTTCTTTCCATCGTCCTTTGTTTTCACCTTGTTGCGCTACGTCTCGACACGTCTTAGCTAGCAGCTGTGATTTGTACTTTGGATCCGGATTGAACAATCGCTAATCTGCACTCGTTAATTGCTAATCCTTGATGTCATATTGTGTGCCTACCCATAGCTCCACATATTCTTCTATCAGCACAGGTTCATCTTGCAACTGTTACCCACGCTCAACAACAGATTGGTTCGCCCTGTTTGGTTTCATCAAAATTGCCAAAAAAAATTCAGGAAAATAAAGAAAAAAATTATCAAAGTTTTTGCACGCTTTTTAGAGAGCGTGCTGTATTTCTGTAGACCACATCCGACCTCAGTTGTACGTGCCAATTTTTGTGGTTGCATCTTTTTTTTATCCTTCTTCAAAGAAACTTATAAAAAAATAGTGAAAAAATAAAAAATTTTGATTCCGACTCGTGCCTTTTGGAAAAATCAGGGAAAAATTCAGGAAAAAAGGAAAAATCAGTGTTATTTGCTTGTTCTGTGCGTTCTTTCCATCGTCCTTTGTTTTCACCTTGTTGCGCTACGTCTCGACACGTCTTAGCCAGCAGCTGTGATTTGTACTTTGGATCCGGATTGAACAATCGCTAATTTGCACTCGTTAATTGCTAATCCTTGCTGTCATATTGTGTGCCTATCCATAGCTCCACATATTCTTCTATCAGCACAAGTTCATCTTGCAACTGTTACCCACGCTCAACTACAGATCGGTTCACCCTGTTTGGTTTCATCAAAATTGCCAAATAAATTCAGGAAAATAAAGAAAAAAAATTGTCAAAGTTTTTGCACGCTTTTCAGAGAACATGCTTTATTTTTGTAGACCACATCCCAACTCAGTTGTAGGTGCCAATTTTTGTGGTTGCATCTTTTTTGGTCCTTGTTCAGAGAAAATTATAAAAAAATAGTGAAAAAATAAAAAAGTTTGATTCCCACTAGTGCCTTTTGAAAAAATCAGGGAAAAATTCAGGAAAAAAGGAAAAATCCGTTTTATTTGCTTGTTCTGTGCGTTCTTTCCATCGTCCTTTGTTTTCACCTTGTTGCGCTATGTCTCGACACGTCTTAGCCAGCAGCTGTGATTTGTACTTTGGATCGGGATTGAATAATCGGTAATCTGCACTCGTTAATTGCTAATCCTTGCTGTCATATTGTGTGCCTACCCATAGCTCCACATATTCTTCTATTAGCACATTTTCATCTTGCAACTGTTACCGACGCTCAACATCAGATTGGTTAGCCCTGTTTGGTTTCATCAAAATTGCCAAAAAAATCTGGAAAATAAAGAAAAAAAATTGTCAAAGTTGTTGCACGCTTTTCAGAGAACGTGCTGTATTTCTGTAGACCACATCCCACCTCAGTTGTAGGTGCCAATTTTTGTGGTTGCATCTTTTTTGATCCTTGTTCAGAGAAAATTATATAAAAAATAGTGAAAAAATAAAAAGTTTGATTCCCACCAGTGCCTTTTGGAAAAATCAGGGAAAAATTCAGGGAAAAAGGAAAAATCAGTGTTATTTGCTTGTTCTGTGCGTTCTTTCCATCGTCCTTTGTTTTCACCTTGTTGCGCTACGTCTCGACACGTCTTAGCCAGCAGCTGTGATTTGTACTTTGGATCCGGATTGAACAATCACTAATTTGCACTCGTTAATTGCTAATCCTTGCTGTCATATTGTGTGCCTACCCATAGCTCCACATATTCTTCTATCAGCATAAGTTCGTCTTACAACTGTTACCCACGCTCAACTACAGATCGGTTCACCCTGTTTGGTTTCATCAAAATTGCCAAAAAAATTCAGGAAAATAAAGAAAAAAAATTGTTAAAGTTTTTGCACGCTTTTCAGAGAACGTGCTTTATTTTTGTAGACCACATCCCAACTCAGTTGTAGGTGCCAATTTTTGTGGTTGCATCTTTTTTGGTCCTTGTTCAGAGAAAATTATAAAAAAATAGTGAAAAAATAAAAAAGTTTGATTCCCACTAGTGCCTTTTGAAAAAATCAGGGAAAAATTCAGGAAAAAAGGAAAAATCCGTTTTATTTGCTTGTTCTGTGCGTTCTTTCCATCGTCCTTTGTTTTCACCTTGTTGCGCTATGTCTCGACACGTCTTAGCCAGCAGCTGTGATTTGTACTTTGGATCGGGATTGAATAATCGGTAATCTGCACTCGTTAATTGCTAATCCTTGCTGTCATATTGTGTGCCTACCCATAGCTCCACATATTCTTCTATTAGCACATTTTCATCTTGCAACTGTTACCGACGCTCAACATCAGATTGGTTAGCCCTGTTTGGTTTCATCAAAATTGCCAAAAAAATCTGGAAAATAAAGAAAAAAAATTGTCAAAGTTGTTGCACGCTTTTCAGAGAACGTGCTGTATTTCTGTAGACCACATCCCACCTCAGTTGTAGGTGCCAATTTTTGTGGTTGCATCTTTTTTGATCCTTGTTCAGAGAAAATTATATAAAAAATAGTGAAAAAATAAAAAGTTTGATTCCCACCAGTGCCTTTTGGAAAAATCAGGGAAAAATTCAGGAAAAAAGGAAAAATCAGTGTTATTTGCTTGTTCTGTGCGTTCTTTCCATCGTCCTTTGTTTTCACCTTGTTGCGCTACGTCTCGACACGTCTTAGCCAGCAGCTGTGATTTGTACTTTGGATCCGGATTGAACAATCACTAATTTGCACTCGTTAATTGCTAATCCTTGCTGTCATATTGTGTGCCTACCCATAGCTCCACATATTCTTCTATCAGCATAAGTTCATCTTACAACTGTTACCCACGCTCAACTACAGATCGGTTCACCCTGTTTGGTTTCATCAAAATTGCCAAAAAAATTCAGGAAAATAAAGAAAAAAAATTGTTAAAGTTTTTGCACGCTTTTCAGAGAACGTGCTTTATTTTTGTAGACCACATCCCAACTCAGTTGTAGGTGCCAATTTTTGTGGTTGCATCTTTTTTGGTCCTTGTTCAGAGAAAATTATAAAAAAATAGTGAAAAAATAAAAAAGTTTGATTCCCACTAGTGCCTTTTGAAAAAATCAGGGAAAAATTCAGGAAAAAAGGAAAAATCCGTTTTATTTGCTTGTTCTGTGCGTTCTTTCCATCGTCCTTTGTTTTCACCTTGTTGCGCTATGTCTCGACACGTCTTAGCCAGCAGCTGTGATTTGTACTTTGGATCGGGATTGAATAATCGGTAATCTGCACTCGTTAATTGCTAATCCTTGCTGTCATATTGTGTGCCTACCCATAGCTCCACATATTCTTCTATTAGCACATTTTCATCTTGCAACTGTTACCGACGCTCAACATCAGATTGGTTAGCCCTGTTTGGTTTCATCAAAATTGCCAAAAAAATCTGGAAAATAAAGAAAAAAAATTGTCAAAGTTGTTGCACGCTTTTCAGAGAACGTGCTGTATTTCTGTAGACCACATCCCACCTCAGTTGTAGGTGCCAATTTTTGTGGTTGCATCTTTTTTGATCCTTGTTCAGAGAAAATTATATAAAAAATAGTGAAAAAATAAAAAGTTTGATTCCCACCAGTGCCTTTTGGAAAAATCAGGGAAAAATTCAGGAAAAAAGGAAAAATCAGTGTTATTTGCTTGTTCTGTGCGTTCTTTCCATCGTCCTTTGTTTTCACCTTGTTGCGCTACGTCTCGACACGTCTTAGCCAGCAGCTGTGATTTGTACTTTGGATCCGGATTGAACAATCACTAATTTGCACTCGTTAATTGCTAATCCTTGCTGTCATATTGTGTGCCTACCCATAGCTCCACATATTCTTCTATCAGCATAAGTTCATCTTACAACTGTTACCCACGCTCAACTACAGATCGGTTCACCCTGTTTGGTTTCATCAAAATTGCCAAAAAAATTCAGGAAAATAAAGAAAAAAATTGTTAAGTTTTTGCACGCTTTTCAGAGAACGTGCTTTATTTTTGTAGACCACATTCCCAACTCAGTTGTAGGTGCCAATTTTTGTGGTTGCATCTTTTTCTATCCTTGTTCAGAGAAAATTATAAAAAAATAGTGAAAAATAAAAAAGTTTGATTCCACTAGTGCCTTTTGGAAAAATCATGGAAAATTTAGGAAAAGGAAAAATCCGTGTTATTTGCTTGTTCTGTGCGTTCTTTCCATCGTCCTTTGTTTTCACCTTGTTGCGCTACGTCTTAGCCAAGAGCTGTGATGTGTACTTTGGATCCGGATTGAACAATCGCTAATCTGCACTCGTTAATTGCTAATCCTTGCTGTCATATTGTGTGTCTACCCATAGCTCCACATATTCTTCAATCAGCACAGGTTAATCTTGCAACTGTTACCCACGCTCAACAAAGATTGGTTCGCCCTATTTGGTTTCATCAAAATTGCCAAAAAAATTCAGGAAAATAAAGAAAAAAATTGTCAAAGTTTTTGCACGCTTTTCAGAGAACGTGCTGTATTTCTGTAGACCACATCCCACCTCAGTTGTAGGTGCCAATTTTTGTGGTCGCATCTTTTTTGGTCCATGTTCAGAGAAAATTATAAAAAAATAGTGAAAAAATAAAAAAGTTTGATTCCTGCCAGTGCCTTTTGGAAAAATCAGGGGAAAATTTAGGAAAAAGGAAAAAATCCGTGTTATTTGCTTGTTCTGTGCGTTCTTTCCATCGTCCTTTGTTTTCACCTTGTTGCACTACATCTCGACACGTCTTAGCCGGTAGCTATGATTTGTACTTTGGATCCGGATTGAACAATCGCTAATCTGCACTCGATAATTGCTATTCCTTGCCGTCAGATTGTGTGCCTACCCATAGCTCCACATATTCTTCTATCATCATAGGTTCATCTTGCAACTGTTACCCACGCTCAACAACAGATTGCTTCGCCCTGTTTGGTTTCATCAAAATTACCATAAAAATTCAGGAAAATAAAGAAAAAAATTGTCAAAGTTTTTGCACGCTTTTCAGAGAACGTGCTGTATTTCTGTAGACCACATCCTACCTCAGTTGTAGGTGCCAATTTTTGTGGTTGCATCTTTTTTATCCTCGTTTAGAGAAAATATTAAAAAAATAGTGAAAAAATAAAAAAGTTTGATTCCCACCAGTGCCTTATGGAAAAATCAGGGAAAAATTCAGGAAAAAAGAAAAATCCGTGTTATTTGCTTGTTCTGTGCGTTCTTTGCATTGTCCTTTGTTTTCACCTTGTTGCGCTACGTCTCGACATGTCTTAGCCAGCAGCTGTGATTTGTACTTTGGATCCGAATTGAACAATCGCTAATCTGCACTCGTTAATTGCTAATCATTGCTGTCATATTGTGTGCCTACCCATAGCTCCACATATTCTTCTGTCAGCACAATTTCATCTTGCAACTGTTACCCACGCTCAACAACAGATCGGTTCACCCTGTTTGGTTTCATTAAAATTGCTAAAAAAATTCAGGAAAATAAAGAAAAAATTTGTCAAAGTTTTTGCATGCTTTTCAGAGAATGTGCTGTATTTCTGTAGACCACATCCCACCTCAGTTGTAGGAGCCAATTTTTGTGGTTGCATCTTTTTTTGTCCTTGTTCAGAGAAAATAATAAAAAAATAGTGAGAAAATAAAAAAGTTTGATTCCCACCAGTGCCTTTTGGAAAAATCAGGGAAAAATTCAGAAAAAAAGAAAAATTCGTGTTATTTGCTTGTTCTGTGCGTTCTTTCCATCGTCCTTTGTTTTCACCTTGTTGCGCTACGTCTCGACACCTCTTAGCCAGCAGCTGTGATTTGTACTTTGGATCCGGATTGAACAATCCCTAATTTGCACTCGTTAATTGCTAATCCTTGTTGTCATATTGTGTGCCTACCCATAGCTCCACATATTCTTCTATCAGCACAGGTTCATCTTGTAACTGTTACACACGCTCAACAACAGATTGCTTCGCCCTGTTTGGTTTCATCAAAATTACCAAAAAAATTTAGGAAAATAAAGAAAAAAATTGTCAAAGTTTTTGCACGCTTTTCAGAGAACGTGCTGTATTTCTGTAGACCACATCCCACCTCAGTTGTAGGTGCCAATTTTTGTGGTTCATCTTTTTTATCCTCGTTTAGAGAAAATAATAAAAAAATAGTGAAAAAATAAAAAAGTTTGATTTCCACCACTGCCTTTTGGAAAAATCAGGGAAAAATTCAGAAAAAGGAAACATCCGTGTTATTTGCTTGTTCTGTGCGTTCTTTGCATCGTCCTTTGTTTTCACCTTGTTGCGCTACGTCTCGACATGTCTTAGCCAGCAGCTGTGATTTGTACTTTGGATCCGAATTGAACAATCGCTAATCTGCACTCGTTAATTGCTAATCATTGCTGTCATATTGTGTGCCTACCCATAGCTCCACATATTCTTCTGTCAGCACAGGTTCATCTTACAACTGTTACCCACGCTCAACAACAGATTGGTTCGCCCTGTTTGGTCTCATCAAAATTGCTAAAAAAATTCAGGAAAATAAAGAAAAAAATTGTCAAAGTTTTTGCACGCTTTTCAGAGAACATGCTGTATTTCTGTTGACCACATCCCACCTCAGTTGTAGGTGCCAATTTTTGTGGTTGCATCTTTTTTTATCCTTGTTCAGAGAAAATAATAAAAAAAATAGTGAGAAAATAAAAAAGTTTGATTCCCACCAGTGCCTTTTGGAAAAATCAGGGAAAAATTCAGAAAAAAGGAAACATTCGTGTTATTTGCTTCTTCTGTGCGTTCTTTCCATCGTCCTTTGTTTTCACCTTGTTGCACTACGTCTCGACACCTCTTAGCCAGCAGCTGTGATTTGTACTTTGGATCCGGATTGAACAATCCCTAATTTGCACTCGTTAATTGCTAATCCTTGCTGTCATATTGTGTGCCTATCCATAGCTCCACATATTCTTCTATCAGCACAGGTTCATCTTGCAACTGTTACCCACGCTCAACAAGAGATTGCTTCGCCCTATTTGGTTTCATCAAAATTACAAAAAACAATTCAGGAAAATAAAGAAAAAATTGTCAAAGTTTTTGCACGCTTTTCAGAGAACGTGCTGTATTTCTGTAGACCACATCCCACCTCAGTTGTAGGTGCCAATTTTTGTGGTTACATCTTTTTTTATCCTTTTTCAGAGGAAATAATAAAAAAAATAGTGAAAAAAAAAGTTTGGTTCCCACCGGTGCCTTTCGGAAAAATCAGGGAAAAATTCAGAAAAAAGGAAAAATCCGTGTTATTTGCTTGTTCTGTGCGTTGTTTGCATCGTCCTTTGTTTTCACCTTGTTGCGCTACGTCTCGACATGTCTTAGCCAGCAGCTGTGATTTGTACTTTGGATCCGAATTGAACAATCGCTAATCTGCACTCGTTAATTGCTAATCGTTGCTGTCATATTGTGTGCCTACCCATAGCTCCACATATTCTTCTGTTAGCACAGGTTCATCTTGCAACTGTTACCCACGCTCAACAATAGATTGGTTCGCCCTGTTTGGTTTCATCAAAATTGCTAAAAAAATTCAGGAAAATAAAGAAAAAATTTGTCAAAGTTTTTGCACGCGTTTCAGGGAATGTGCTGTATTTCTGTAGACCACATCCCACCTCAGTTGTAGGTGCCAATTTTTGTGGTTGCATCTTTTTTTGTCCTTGTTCAGAGAAAATAATAAAAAAATAGTGAGAAAATAAAAAAGTTTGATTCCCACCGGCGCCTTTTGGAAAAATCAGGGAAAAATTCAGAAAAAAGGAAAAATTCGTGTTATTTGCTTGTTCTGTGCGTTCTTTCCATCGTCCTTTGTTTTCACCTTGTTGCGCTACGTCTCGACACCTCTTAGCCAGCAGCTGTGATTTATACTTTGGATCCGGATTGAACAATCCCTAATTTGCACTCGTTAATTGCTAATCCTTGCTGTCATATTGTGTGCCTACCCATAGATCCACATATTCTTCTATCAGCACAGGTTCATCTTGCAACTGTTACCCACGCTCAACAACAGATTGCTTCGCCCTGTTTGGTTTCATCAAAATTACCAAAAAAATTCAGGAAAATAAAGAAAAAAATTGTCAAAGTTTTTGCACGCTTTTCAGAGAACGTGCTGTATTTCTGTAGACCACATCCCACCTCAGTTGTAGGTGCCAATTTTTGTGGTTGCATCTTTTTTATCCTCGTTTAGAGAAAATAATTAAAAAATAGTGAAAAAATAAAAAAGTTTGATTCCCACCAGTGCCTTTTGGAAAAATCAGGGAAAAATTCAGAAAAAAGGAAAAATCCGTGTTATTTGCTTGTTATGTGCGTTCTATGCATCGTCCTTTGTTTTCACCTTGTTGCGCTACGTCTCGACATGTCTTAGCCAGCAGCTGTGATTTGTACTTTGGATCCGAATTGAACAATCGCTAATCTGCACACGTTAATTGCTAATCATTGCTGTCATATTGTGTGCCTACCCATAGCCCCACATATTCTTCTATCAGCACAGGTTCATCTTGCAATTGTTACCCACGCTCAACAACAGATTGGTTCGCCCTGTTTGGTTTCATCAAAATTGCTAAAAAAATTCAGGAAAATAAAGAAAAAAATTGTCAAAGTTTTTGCACGCTTTTCAGAGAACGTGCTGTATTTCTGTAGACCACATCCCACCTCAGTTGTAGGTGTCAATTTTTGTGGTTGCATCTTTTTTTATCCTTGTTCAGAGAAAATAATAAAAAAAATAGTGAGAAAATAAAAAAGTTTGATTCCCACCAGTGCCTTTTGGAAAAATCAGGGAAAAATTCAGAAAAAAAGGAAAAATTCGTGTTATTTGCTTCTTCTGTGCATTCTTTCCATCGTCCTTTGTTTTCACCTTGTTGCGCTACGTCTCGACATGTCTTAGCCAGCAGCTGTGATTTGTACTTTGGATCCGAATTGAACAATCGCTAATCTGCACACGTTAATTGCTAATCATTGCTGTCATATTGTGTGCCTACCCATAGCTCCACATATTCTTCTGTCAGCACAGGTTCCGACTCGTGCCTTTTGGAAAAATCAGGGAAAAATTCAGGAAAAAAGGAAAAATCAGTGTTATTTGCTTGTTCTGTGCGTTCTTTCCATCGTCCTTTGTTTTCACCTTGTTGCGCTACGTCTCGACACGTCTTAGCCAGCAGCTGTGATTTGTACTTTGGATCCGGATTGAACAATCACTAATTTGCACTCGTTAATTGCTAATCCTTACTGTCATATTGTGTGCCTACCCATAGCTCCACATATTCTTCTATCAGCATAAGTTCATCTTACAACTGTTACCCACGCTCAACAACAGATCGGTTCACCCTGTTTGGTTTCATCAAAATTGCCAAAAAAATTCAGGAAAATAAAGAAAAAAAATTGTTAAAGTTTTTGCACGCTTTTCAGAGAACGTGCTTTATTTTTGTAGACCACATCCCAACTCAGTTGTAGGTGCCAATTTTTGTGGTTGCATCTTTTTCTATCCTTGTTCAGAGAAAATTATAAAAAAATAGTGAAAAAATAAAAAAGTTTGATTCCCACTAGTGCCTTTTGGAAAAATCATGGAAAATTTAGGAAAAAGGAAAAATCCGTGTTATTTGCTTGTTCTGTGCGTTCTTTCCATCGTCCTTTGTTTTCACCTTGTTGCGCTACGTCTTAGCCAAGAGCTGTGATGTGTACTTTGGATCCGGATTGAACAATCGCTAATCTGCACTCGTTAATTGCTAATCCTTGCTGTCATATTGTGTGTCTACCCATAGCTCCACATATTCTTCAATCAGCACAGGTTCATCTTGCAACTGTTACCCACGCTCAACAAAGATTGGTTCGCCCTGTTTGGTTTCATCAAAATTGCCAAAAAAATTCAGGAAAATAAAGAAAAAAATTGTCAAAGTTTTTGCACGCTTTTCAGAGAACGTGCTGTATTTCTGTAGACCACATCCCACCTCAGTTGTAGGTTTCAATTTTTGTGGTTGCATCTTTTTTGATCCTTGTTCAGAGAAAATAATAAAAAAAATAGTGAAAAAATAAAAAAGTTTGATTCCCACCAGTGCCTTTTGGAAAAATCAGGGAAAAATTCAGGAAAAAGGAAAAATCCATGTTATTTGCTTGTTCTATGCGTTCTTTCCATCGTCCTTTGTTATCACCTTGTTGCGCTACGTCTCGACACGTCTTAGCCAGGAGCTTTGATTTATACTTTGGATCCGGATTGAACAATCGCTAATCTGCACTCGTTAATTGCTAATCCTTGCTGTCATATTGTGTGCCTACCCATAGCTCCACATATTCTTCTATCTGCACAGGTTCATCTTGCAACTGTTACCCACGCTCAACAACAGATTGGTTCGCCCTGTTTGGTTTCATCAAAATTGTCAAAAAATTCAGGAAAATAAAGAAAAAAATTATCAAAGTTTTTGCACGCTTTTCAGAGAACGTGCTGTATTTCTGTAGACCACATCCCACCTCAGTTGTAGGTGCCAATTTTTGTGGTTGCATCTTTTTTTATCCTTGTTCAGAGAAAATTATATAAAAAATAGTGAAAAAATAAAAAAGTTTGATTCCCACCAGTGCCTTTTGGAAAAATCAGGGAAAAATTCAGGAAAAAGGAAAAATCCGTGTTATTTGCTTGTTCTATGCGTTCTTTCCATCGTCCTTTGTTTTCACCTTGTTGCGCTACGTCTCGACACGTCTTAGCCAGGAGCTATGATTTATACTTTGGATCCGGATTGAACAATCGCTAATCTGCACTCGTTAATTGCTAATCGTTGCTGTCATATTGTGTGCCTACCCATAGCTCCACATATTCTTCTATCAGCATAGGTTCATCTTGCAACTGTTACCCACGCTCAACAACAGATTGGTTCGCCCTATTTGGTTTCATCAAAATTGCCAAAAAAATTTAGGAAAATAAAGAAAAAAAATTGTCAAAGTTTTTGCACGCTTTTCAGAAAATGTGCTGTATTTCTGTAGACCACATCCCACTTTAAATGTAGGTGCCAATTTTTGTGGTTGCATCTATTTCTATCCTTGTTCAGAGAAAATAATAAAAAAATAGTGAAAAAATAAAAAAGTTTGATTCCCACCGGTGCCTTTTGGAAAAATCATGGAAAATTTAGGAAAAAGGAAAAATCCGTGTTATTTGCTTGTTCTGTGCGTTCTTTCCATCGTCCTTTATTTTCACCTTGTTGCGCTACGTCTTAGCCAAGAGCTGTGATTTGTACTTTGGATCCGGATTGAACAATCGCTAATCTGTACTCGTTAATTGCTAATTCTAGCTGTCATATTGTGTGTCTACCCATAGCTCCACATATTCTACAATCAGCACAGGTTCATCTTGCAACTGTTACCCACGCTCAACAAAGATTGGTTCGCCTTGTTTGGTTTCATCAAAATTGCCAAAAAAATTCAGGAAAATAAAGAAAAAAAATTATCAAAGTTTTTGCACGCTTTTTAGAGAACGTGCTATATTTCTGTAGACCACATCCCACCTCAGTTGTAGGTGCCAATTTTTGTGGTTGCATCTTTTTTGGTCCATGTTCAGAGAAAATTATAAAAAAATAGTGAAAAAATAAAAAAGTTTGATTCCTGCCAGTGCCTTTTGGAAAAAACAGGGGAAAATTTAGGAAAAAGGAAAAATCCGTGTTATTTGCTTGTTCTGTGCGTTCTTTCCATCGTCCTTTGTTTTCACCTTGTTGCACTACATCTCGACACATCTTAGCCAGTAGCTATGATTTGTACTTTGGATCCGGATTGAACAATCGCTAATCTGCACTCGATAATTGCTATTCCTTGCCGTCAGATTGTGTGCCTACCCATAGCTCCACATATTCTTCTATCAGCATAGGTTCATCTTGCAACTGTTACCCACGCTCAACAACAGATTGCTTCGCCCTGTTTGGTTTCATCAAAATTACCATAAAAATTCAGGAAAATAAAGAAAAAAATTGTCAAAGTTTTTGCACGCTTTTCAGAGAACGTGCTGTATTTCTGTAGACCACATCCTACCTCAGTTGTAGGTGCCAATTTTTGTGGTTGCATCTTTTTTATCCTCGTTTAGAGAAAATATTAAAAAAATAGTGAAAAAATAAAAAAGTTTGATTCCCACCAGTGCCTTTTGGAAAAATCAGGGAAAAATTCAGGAAAAAAGAAAAATCCGTGTTATTTGCTTGTTCTGTGCGTTCTTTGCATTGTCCTTTGTTTTCACCTTGTTGCGCTACGTCTCGACATGTCTTAGCCAGCAGCTGTGATTTGTACTTTGGATCCGAATTGAACAATCGCTAATCTGCACTCGTTAATTGCTAATCATTGCTGTCATATTGTGTGCCTACCCATAGCTCCACATATTCTTCTGTCAGCACAGGTTCATCTTGCAACTGTTACCCACGCTCAACAACAGATCGGTTCGCCCTGTTTGGTTTCATCAAAATTGCTAAAAAAATTCAGGAAAATAAAGAAAAAATTTGTCAAAGTTTTTGCACGCTTTTCAGAGAATGTGCTGTATTTCTGTAGACCACATCCCACCTCAGTTGTAGGAGCCAATTTTTGTGGTTGCATCTTTTTTTGTCCTTGTTCAGAGAAAATAATAAAAAAATAGTGAGAAAATAAAAAAGTTTGATTCCCACCAGTGCCTTTTGGAAAAATCAGGGAAAAATTCAGAAAAAAAGAAAAATTCGTGTTATTTGCTTGTTCTGTGCGTTCTTTCCTTCGTCCTTTGTTTTCACCTTGTTGCGCTACGTCTCGACACCTCTTAGCCAGCAGCTGTGATTTGTACTTTGGATCCGGATTGAACAATCCCTAATTTGCACTCGTTAATTGCTAATCCTTGTTGTCATATTGTGTGCCTACCCATAGCTCCACATATTCTTCTATCAGCACAGGTTCATCTTGCAACTGTTACCCACGCTCAACAACAGATTGCTTCGCCCTGTTTGGTTTCATCAAAATTACCAAAAAAATTTAGGAAAATAAAGAAAAAAATTGTCAAAGTTTTTGCACGCTTTTCAGAGAACGTGCTGTATTTCTGTAGACCACATCCCACCTCAGTTGTAGGTGCCAATTTTTGTGGTTCATCTTTTTTATCCTCATTTAGAGAAAATAATAAAAAATAGTGAAAAAATAAAAAAGTTTGATTTCCACCACTGCCTTTTGGAAAAAATCAGGGAAAAATTCAGAAAAAGGAAACATCCGTGTTATTTGCTTGTTCTGTGCGTTCTTTGCATCGTCCTTTGTTTTCACCTTGTTGCGCTACGTCTCGACATGTCTTAGCCAGCAGCTGTGATTTGTACTTTGGATCCGAATTGAACAATCGCTAATCTGCACTCGTTAATTGCTAATCATTGCTGTCATATTGTGTGCCTACCCATAGCTCCACATATTCTTCTGTCAGCACAGGTTCATCTTACAACTGTTACCCACGCTCAACAACAGATTGGTTCGCCCTGTTTGGTCTCATCAAAATTGCTAAAAAAATTCAGGAAAATAAAGAAAAAAATTGTCAAAGTTTTTGCACGCTTTTCAGAGAACATGCTGTATTTCTGTTGACCACATCCCACCTCAGTTGTAGGTGCCAATTTTTGTGGTTGCATCTTTTTTTATCCTTGTTCAGAGAAAATAATAAAAAAAATAGTGAGAAAATAAAAAAGTTTGATTCCCACCAGTGCCTTTTGGAAAAATCAGGGAAAAATTCAGAAAAAAGGAAAAATTCGTGTTATTTGCTTCTTCTGTGCGTTCTTTCCATCGTCCTTTGTTTTCACCTTGTTGCACTACGTCTCGACACCTCTTAGCCAGCAGCTGTGATTTGTACTTTGGATCCGGATTGAACAATCCCAAATTTGCACTCGTTAATTGCTAATCCTTGCTGTCATATTGTGTGCCTACCCATAGCTCCACATATTCTTCTATCAGCACAGGTTCATCTTGCAACTGTTACCCACGCTCAACAAGAGATTGCTTCGCCCTATTTGGTTTCATCAAAATTACAAAAAACAATTCAGGAAAATAAAGAAAAAATTGTCAAAGTTTTTGCACGCTTTTCAGAGAACGTGCTGTATTTCTGTAGACCACATCCCACCTCAGTTGTAGGTGCCAATTTTTGTGGTTACATCTTTTTTTATCCTTTTTCAGAGGAAATATTAAAAAAAATAGTGAAAAAAAAAGTTTGGTTCCCACCGGTGCCTTTCGGAAAAATCAGGGAAAAATTCAGAAAAAAGGAAAAATCCGTGTTATTTGCTTGTTCTGTGCGTTCTTTGCATCGTCCTTTGTTTTCACCTTGTTGCGCTACGTCTCGACATGTCTTAGCCAGCAGCTGTGATTTGTACTTTGGATCCGGATTGAACAATCGCTAATCTGCACTCGTTAATTGCTAATCATTGCTGTCATATTGTGTGCCTACCCATAGCTCCACATATTCTTCTGTCAGCACAGGTTCATCTTGCAACTGTTACCCATGCTCAACAACAGATTGGTTCGCCCTGTTTGGTTTCATCAAAATTGCTAAAAAAATTCAGAAAAATAAAGAAAAAAATTGTCAAAGTTTTTGGACGCTTTTCAGAGAACGTGCTGTATTTCTGTAGACCACATCCCACCTCAGTTGTAGGTGCCAATTTTTGTGGTTGCATCTTTTTTATCCTTGTTCAGAGAAAATAATAAAAAAAAATAGTGAGAAAATAAAAAAGTTTGATTCCCACCAGTGCCTTTTGGAAAAATCAGGGAAAAATTCAAAAAAAAGGAAAAATCCGTGTTATTTGCTTCTTCTGTGCGTTCTTTCCATCGTCCTTTGTTTTCACCTTGTTGCGCTACGTCTCGACACCTCTTAGCCAGCAGCTGTGATTTGTACTTTGGATCCGGATTGAACAATCCCTAATTTGCACTCGTTAATTGCTAATCCTTGCTGTCATATTGTGTGCCTACCCATAGCTCCACATATTCTTCTATCAGCACAGGTTCATCTTGCAACTGTTACCCATGCTCAACAACAGATTGCTTCGCCCTGTTTGGTTTCATCAAAATTACCAAAAAAATTCAGGAAACTAAAGAAAAAAATTGTCAAAGTTTTTGCACGCTTTTCACAAAACGTGCTGTATTTCTGTAGACCACATCCCACCTCAGTTGTAGGTGCCAATTTTTGTGGTTACATCTTTTTTTTATCCTTGTTCAGAGGAAATAATAAAAAAATAGTGAAAAAATAAAAAAGTTTGATTCCCACCGGTGCCTTTCGGAAAAATCAGGGAAAAATTCAGAAAAAAGGAAAAATCCGTGTTATTTGCTTGTATTGTGCGTTCTTTCCATCGTCCTTTGTTTTCACCTTGTTGCGCTACGTCTCGACACGTCTTAGCCGGTAGCTGTGATTTGTAGTTCGGATCCGGATTGAACAATCGCTAATCTGCACTCGTTAATTGCTAATCCATGCTGTCATATTGTGTGCCTACCCATGGCTCTACATTTTCTTCTGTCAGCACAGGTTCATCTTGCATCTGTTACCCATGCTCAACAACAGATTGCTTCGCCCTGTTTGGTTTCATCAAAATTACCAAAAAATTCAGGAAAATAAAGAAAAAAATTGTCAAAGTTTTTGCACGCTTATCAAAGAACGTGTTGTATTTCTGTAGACCACATCCCACCTTAATTGTCGGTGCCAATTTTTGTGGTTGCATCTTTTTTATCCTTGTTCAGAGAAAATAATAAAAAAAAGTGAAAAAATAAAAAAAGTTTGATTCCCAACAGTGCCTTTTGGAAAAATCAGGGAAAAATTCAGAAAAAAGGAAAAATCCGTGTTATTTGCTTGTTCTGTGCGTTCTTTCCATCGTCCTTTGTTTTCACCTTGTTGCGCTACGTCTCGACACGTCTTAGCCAGCAGCTGTGATTTGTACTTATGATCCGGATTGAACAATCGCTAATCTGCACTCGTTAATTGCTAATCATTGCTGTCATATTGTGTGCCTACCCATAGCTCCACATATTCTTCTGTCAGCACAGGTTCATCTTGCAACTGTTACCCACGCTCAACATCAGATTGCTTCGCCCAGTTTGGTTTCATCAAAATTGCCAAAAAAATTCAGGAAAATAAAGAAAAAAATTGTCAAAGTTTTTGCACGCTTTTCAGAGAACGTGCTGTATTTCTGTAGACCACATCCCACCTCAGTTGTAGGTGCCAATTTTTGTGGTTACATCTTTTTTTATCCTTGTTCAGAGGAAATAATAAAAAAAATAGTGAAAAAATAAAAAAAGTTTGATTCCCAACAGTGCCTTTTGGAAAAATCAGGGAAAAATTCAGAAAAAAGGAAAAATCCGTGTTATTTGCTTGTTCTGGGCGTTCTTTCCATCGTCCTTTGTTTTCACCTTATTGCGCTACGTCTCGACACATCTTAGCCAGCAGCTGTGATTTGTACTTTGGATCCGGATTGAACAATCGCTAATCTGCACTCGTTAATTGCTAATCCTTGCTGTCATATTGTGTGCCTACCCATAGCTCCACATATTCTTCTGTCAGCACAGGTTCATCTTGCAACTGTTACCCACGCTCAACAACAGATTGCTTCGCCCTGTTTGGTTTCATCAAAATTACCAAAAAAATTCAGGAAAATAAAGAAAAAAATTGTCAAAGTTTTTGCACGCTTTTCAGAGAACGTGCTGTATTTCTGTAGACCACATCCCACCTCAGTTGTAGGTGCCAATTTTTGTGGTTGCATCTTTTTTTATCCTCGTTTAGAGAAAATAATAAAAAAATAGTGAAAAAATAAAAAAGTTTGATTCCCAACAGTGCCTTTTGAAAAAATCAGGGAAAAATTCAGGAAAAAGGAAAAATCTATGTTATTTGCTTGTTCTATGCGTTCTTTGCATCGTCCTTTGTTTTCACCTTGTTATGCTACGTCTCGACATGTCTTAGCCAGCAGCTGTGATTTGTACTTTGGATCCGGATTGAACAATCGCTAATCTGCACTCGTTAATTGCTAATCATTGTTGTCATATTGTTTGCCTACCCATAGCTCCACATATTCTTCTATAAGCACAGGTTCATCTTGCAACTGTTACCCACGCTCAACAATAGATTGCTTCGCCCTATTTGGTTTCATCAAAATTACAAAAACAATTCAGGAAAATAAAGAAAAAAATTGTCAAAGTTTTGGAACGCTTTTCAGAGAATGTGCTATATTTCTGTATACCACATCCCACCTCAGTTGTAGGTGCCAATTTTTGTGGTTACATATTTTTTGGTCCTTGTTCACTGAAAATTATAAAAAAATAGTGAAAAAATAAAAAAAAAGTTTGATTCCCACAAGAGCCTTTTGGAAAAATCAGGGAAAAATTCAGGAAAAGGAAAAATCCGTGTTATTTGCTTGTTCTGTGCGTTCTTTCCATCGTCCTTTGTTTTCACCTTGTTGCGCTACGTCTCGACACGTCTTAGCCAGCAGCTGTGATTTGTACTTTGGATCCGGATTGAACAATCTCTAATCTGCACTCGTTAATTGCTAATCCTTGCTGTAATATTGTGTGCCTACCCATAGCTCCACATATTCTTCTATCAGCACAGGTTCATCTTGGAACTGTTACCCACGCTCAACAACAGATTGCTTCGCCCTGTTTGGTTTCATCAAAATTACCAAAAAAATTCAGGAAAATAAAGAAAAAAATTGTCAAAGTTTTTGCACGCTTTTCAGAGAACGTGCTGTATTTCTGTAGACCACATCCCACGTCAGTTGTAGGTGCCAATTTTGTGGTTGCATCTTTTTTATCCTCGTTTAGAGAAAATAATAAAAAAATAGTGAAAAAATAAAAAAGTTTGATTCCCACCAGTGCCTTTTGGAAAAATCAGGGAAAAATTCAGAAAAAAGGAAAAATCCGTGTCATTTGCTTGTTCTGTGTGTTCTTTGCATCGTCCTTTGTTTTCACCTTGTTGCGCTACGTCTCGACATGTCTTAGCCAGCAGCTGTGATTTGTACTTTGGATCCGAATTGAACAATCGCTAATCTGCACTCGTTAATTATTAATCATTGCTGTCATATTGTGTGCCTACCCATAGCTCCACATATTCTTCTGTCAGCACAGGTTCATCTTGCAACTGTTACCCACGCTCAACAACAGATTGGTTCGCCCTGTTTGGTTTCATCAAAATTGCTAAAAAAATTTAGGAAAATAAAGAAAAAAAATTGTCAAAGTTTTTGCACGCTTTTCAGAGAACGTGCTGTATTTCTGTAGACCACATCCCACCTCAGTTGGAGGTGCCAATTTTTGTGGTTGCATCTTTTTTTATCCTTGTTCAAAGAAAATAATAAAAAATAGTGAGAAAATAAAAAAGTTTGATTCCCACCAGTGCCTTTTGGAAAAATCGGGGAAAAATTCAGAAAAAAGGAAAAATTCGTGTTATTTGCTTCTTCTGTGCGTTCTTTCCATCGTCCTTTGTTTTCACCTTGTTGCGCTACGTCTCGACACCTCTTAGCCAGCAGCTGTGATTTGTACTTTGGATCCGGATTGAACAATCCCTAATTTGCACTCGTTAATTGCTAATCCTTGCTGTCATATTGTGTGGCTACCCATAGCTCCACATATTCTTCTATCAGCACAGGTTCATCTTGCAACTGTTACCCACGCTCAACAACAGATTGCTTCGCCCTGTTTGGTTTCATCAAAATTACCAAAAAAATTCAGGAAAATAAAGAAAAAAATTGTCAAAGTTTTTGTACGCTTTTCAGAGAACGTGCTGTATTTCTGTAGACCACATCCTACCTCAGTTGTAGGTGCCAATTTTTGTGGTTGCATATTTTTTATCCTCGTTTAGAGAAAATAATAAAAAAATAGTGAAAAAATAAAAAAGTTTGATTCCCACCGGTGCCTTTTGGAAAAATCAGGGAAAAATTCAGAAAAAAGGAAAAATTCGTGTTATTTGCTTGTTCTGTGCGTTCTTTGCATCGTCCTTTGTTTTCACCTTGTTGCGCTACGTCTCGACATGTCTTAGCCAGCAGCTGTGATTTGTACTTTGGATCCGAATTGAACAATCGCTAATCTGCACTCGTTAATTGCTAATCGTTGCTGTCATAATGTGTGCCTACCCATAGCTCCACATATTCTTCTGTTAGCACAGGTTCATCTTGCAACTGTTACCCACGCTCAACAACAGATTGCTTCGCCCTGTTTGGTTTCATCAAAATTACCAAAAAAATTCAGGAAAATAAAGAAAAAAATTGTCAAAGTTTTTGTATGCTTTTCAGAGAACGTGCTGTATTTCTGTAGACCACATCCTACCTCAGTTGTAGGTGCCAATTTTTGTGGTTGCATCTTTTTATCCTCGTTTAGAGAAAATAATAAAAAAATAGTGAAAAAATAAAAAAGTTTGATTCCCACCGGTGCCTTTTGGAAAAATCAGGGAAAAATTCAGAAAAAAGGAAAAATTCGTGTTATTTGCTTGTTCTGTGCGTTCTTTGCATCGTCCTTTGTTTTCACCATGTTGCGCTACGTCTCGACATGTCTTAGCCAGCAGCTGTGATTTGTACTTTGGATCCGAATTGAACAATCGCTAATCTGCACTCGTTAATTGCTAATCGTTGCTGTCATAATGTGTGCCTACCCATAGCTCCACATATTCTTCTGTTAGCACAGGTTCATCTTGCAACTGTTACCCACGCTCAACAACAGATTGGTTCGCCCTGTTTGGTTTCATCAAAATTGCTAAAAAAATTCAGGAAAATAAAGAAAAAATTTGTCAAAGTTTTTGCACGCTTTTCAGGGAACGTGCTGTATTTCTGTAGACCACATCCCACCTCAGTTGTAGGTGCCAATTTTTGTGGTTGCATCTTTTTTTGTCCTTGTTCAGAGAAAATAATAAAAAAATAGTGAGAAAATAAAAAAGTTTGATTCCCACCAGTGCCTTTTGGAAAAATCAGGGAAAAATTCCGAAAAAAGGAAAAATTCGTGTTATTTGCTTGTTCTGTGCGTTCTTTCCATCGTCCTTTGTTTTCACCTTGTTGCGCTACGTCTCGACACCTCTTAGCCAACAGCTGTGATTTATACTTTGGATCCGGATTGAACAATCCCTAATTTGCACTCGTTAATTGCTAATCCTTGCTGTCATATTGTGTGCCTACCCATAGCTCCACATATTCTTCTATCAGCACAGGTTCATCTTGCAACTGTTACCCACGCTCAACAACAGATTGCTTCGCCCTGTTTGGTTTCATCAAAATTACCAAAAAAATTCAGGAAAATAAAGAAAAAAATTGTCAAAGTTTTTGCACGCTTTTCAGAGAACGTGCTGTATTTCTGTAGACCACATCCCACCTCAGTTGTAGGTGCCAATTTTTGTGGTTGCATCTTTTTTATCCTCGTTTAGAGAAAATAATTAAAAAATAGTGAAAAAATAAAAAAGTTTGATTCCCACCGGTGCCTTTTGGAAAAATCAGGGAAAAATTCAGAAAAAAGGAAAAATCCGTGTTATTTGCTTGTTATGTGCGTTCTATGCATCGTCATTTGTTTTCACCTTGTTGCGCTACGTCTCGACATGTCTTAGCCAGCAGCTGTGATTTGTACTTTGGATCCGAATTGAACAATCGCTAATCTGCACACGTTAATTGCTAATCATTGCTGTCATATTGTGTGCCTACCCATAGCTCCACATATTCTTCTGTCAGCACAGGTTCATCTTGCAATTGTTACCCACGCTCAACAACAGATTGGTTCGCCCTGTTTGGTTTCATCAAAATTGCTAAAAAAATTCAGGAAAATAAAGAAAAAAATTGTCAAAGTTTTTGCACGCTTTTCAGAGAACGTGCTGTATTTCTGTAGACCACATCCCACCTCAGTTGTAGGTGTCAATTTTTGTGGTTGCATCTTTTTTTATCCTTGTTCAGAGAAAATAATAAAAAAATAGTGAGAAAATAAAAAAGTTTGATTCCCACCAGTGCCTTTTGGAAAAATCAGGGAAAAATTCAGAAAAAAGGAAAAATTCGTGTTATTTGCTTCTTCTGTGCGTTCTTTCCATCGTCCTTTGTTTTCACCTTGTTGCGCTACGTCTCGACATGTCTTAGCCAACAGCTGTGATTTGTACTTTGGATCCGAATTGAACAATCGCTAATCTGCACACGTTAATTGCTAATCATTGCTGTCATATTGTGTGCCTACCCATAGCTCCACATATTCTTCTGTCAGCACAGGTTCATCTTGCAATTGTTACCCAGGCTCAACAACAGATTGGTTCGCCCTATTTGGTTTCATCAAAATTGCTAAAAAAATTCAGGAAAATAAAGAAAAAAATTGTCAAAGTTTTTGCACGCTTTTCAGAGAACGTGCTGTATTTCTGTAGACCACATCCCACCTCAGTTGTAGGTGTCAATTTTTGTGGTTGCATCTTTTTTTATCCTTGTTCAGAGAAAATAATAAAAAAAATAGTGAGAAAATAAAAAAGTTTGATTCCCACCAGTGCCTTTTGGAAAAATCAGGGAAAAATTCAGAAAAAAAGGAAAAATTCGTGTTATTTGCTTCTTCTGTGCGTTCTTTCCATCGTCCTTTGTTTTCACCTTGTTGCGCTACGTCTCGACACCTCTTAGCCAGCAGCTGTGATTTGTACTTTGGATCCGGATTGAACAATCCCTAATTTGCACTCGTTAATTGCTAATCCTTGCTGTTATATTGTGTGCCTACCCATAGCTCCACATATTCTTCTATCAGCACAGGTTCATCTTGCAACTGTTACCCACGCTCAACAACAGATTGTTTCGCCCTGTTTGGTTTCATCAAAATTACAAAAAAAATTCAGGAAAATAAAGAAAAAAATTGTCAAAGTTTTTGCACGCTTTTTAGAGAACGTGCTGTATTTCTGTAGACCACATCCCACCTCAGTTGTAGGTGCCAATTTTTGTGGTTACATCTTTTTTTATCCTTTTTCAGAGGAAATAATAAAAAAAATAGTGAAAAAAAAAGTTTGGTTCCCACCGGTGCCTTTCGGAAAAATCAGGGAAATATTCAGAAAAAAGGAAAAATCCGTGTTATTTGCTTGTTCTGTGCGTTCTTTGCATCGTCCTTTGTTTTCACCTTGTTGCGCTACGTCTCGACATGTCTTAGCCAGCAGCTGTGATTTGTACTTTGGATCCGGATTGAACAATCGCTAATCTGCACTCGTTAATTGCTAATCATTGTTGTCATATTGTGTGCCTACCCATAGCTCCACATATTCTTCTGTCAGCACAGGTTCATCTTGCAACTGTTACCTACGCTCAACAACAGATTGGTTCGCCCTGTTTGGTTTCATCAAAATTGCTAAAAAAATTCAGGAAAATAAAGAAAAAAATTGTCAAAGTTTTTGCACGCTTTTCAAAGAACGTGCTGTATTTCTGTAGACCACATCCCACCTCAGTTGTAGGTGCCAATTTTTGTGGTTGCATCTTTTTTTATCCTTGTTCAGAGAAAATAATAAAAAAAATAGTGAGAACATAAAAAAGTTTGATTCCCACCGGTGCCTTTTCGAAAAATCAGGGAAAAATTCAGAAAAAAGGAAAAATCCGTGTTATTTGCTTCTTCTGTGCGTTCTTTTCATCGTCCTTTGTTTTCACCTTGTTGCGCTACGTCTCGACACCTCTTAGCCAGCAGATGTGATTTGTACTTTGGATCCGGATTGAACAATCCCTAATTTGCACTCGTTAATTGCTAATCCTTGCTGTCATATTGTGTGCCTACCCATAGCTCCACATATTCTTCTATCAGCACAGGTTCATCTTGCAACTGTTACCCATGCTCAACAACAGATTGCTTCGCCCTGTTTGGTTTCATCAAAATTACCAAAAAAATTCAGGAAAATAAAGAAAAAAATTGTCAAAGTTTTTGCACGCTTTTCAGAGAACGTGCTGTATTTCTGTAGACCACATCCCACCTCAGTTGTAGGTGCCAATTTTTGTGGTTACATCTTTTTTTATCGTTGTTCAGAGGAAATAATAAAAAAAATAGTGAAAAAATAAAAAAGTTTGATTCCCACCGGTGCCTTTCGGAAAAATCAGGGAAAAATTCAGAAAAAAGGAAAAATCCGTGTTATTTGCTTGTACTGTGCGTTCTTTCCATCGTCCTTTGTTTTCACCTTGTTGCGCTACGTCTCGACACGTCTTAGCCAGTAGCTGTGATTTGTAGTTCGGATCTGGATTGAACAATCGCTAATCTGCACTCGTTAATTGCTAATCCTTGTTGTCATATTGTGTGCCTACCCATGGCTCTACATATTCTTCTGTCAGCATAGGTTCATCTTGCAACTGTTACCCATGCTCAACAACAGATTGCTTCGCCCTGTTTGGTTTCATCAAAATTACCAAAAAATTCAGGAAAATAAAGAAAAACATTGTCAAAGTTTTTGCACGCTTTTCAAAGAACGTGTTGTATTTCTGTAGACCACATCCCACCTTAGTTGTCGGTGCCAATTTTTGTGGTTGCATCTTTTTTATCCTTGTTCAGAGAAAATAATAAAAAAAATAGTGAAAAAATAAAAAAAGTTTGATTCCCAACAGTGCCTTTTGGAAAAATCAAGGAAAAATTCAGAAAAAAGGAAAAATCCGTGTTAGTTGCTTGTTCTGTGCGTTCTTTCCATCGTCCTTTGTTTTCACCTTGTTGCGCTACGTCTCGGCACGTCTTAGCCAGCAGTTGTGATTTGTACTTTGGATCCGGATTGAACAATCGCTAACGTGCACTCGTTAATTGCTAATCCTTGCTGTCATATTGTGTGCCTACCCATAGCTCCACATATTCTTCTGTCAGCACAGGTTCATCTTGCAACTGTTACCCACGCTCAACATCATATTGCTTCGCCCAGTTTGGTTTCATCAAAATTGCCAAAAAAATTCAGGAAAATAAAGAAAAAAATTGTCAAAGTTATTGCACACTTTTCAGAGAACGGCTGTATTTCTGTAGACCACATCCCACCTTAGTTGTAGATGCCAATTTTTGGGGTTGCTTATTTTTTTATCCTTGTTCAGAGAAAATAAAAAAAATAGTGAAAAAATAAAAAAGTTTGATTCCCACCGGTGCCTTTTGGAAAAATCAGGGAAAAATTCAGAAAAAAGGAAAAATCCATGTTATTTGCTTGTTCTGTGCGTTCTTTCCATCGTCCTTTGTTTTCACCTTGTTGCGCTACGTCTCGACACGTCTTAGCCAGCAGCTGTGACTCGTACTTTGGATCCGGATTGAACAATCGCTAATCTGCACTCGTTAATTGCTAATCCTTGCTGTCATATTGTGTGCCTACCCATAGCTCCACATATTCTTCTGTCAGCACAGGTTCATCTTGCAACTGTTACCCACACTCAACAACAGATTGCTTCGTCCAGTTTGGTTTCATCAAAATTGCCAAAAAAATTCAGGAAAATAAAGAAAAAAATTGTCAAAGTTTTTGCACGCTTTTCAGAGAGCGTGCTGTATTTCTGTAGACCACATGCCACGTCAGTTGTAGGTGCCAATTTTTGTGGTTGCATCTTTTTTTATCCTTGTTCAGAGAAAATAATAAAAAAGTAGTGAAAAAATAAAAAAGTTTGATTCACACCAGTGCCTTTTGGAAAAATCAGGGAAAAATTCAGAAAAAAAGGAAAAATCCGTGTTATTTGCTTGTTCTGTGCGTTCTTTCCATCGTCCTTTGTTTTCACCTTGTTGCGCTACGTCTCGACACGTCTTAGCCAGCAGCTGTGATTTGTACTTTGGATCCGGATTGAACAATCGCTAATCTGCACTCGTTAATTGCTAATCCTTGCTGTCATATTGTGTGCCTACCCATAGCTCCACATATTCTTCTGTCAGCACAGGTTCATCTTGCAACTGTTACCCACACTCAACAACAGATTGCTTCGTCCAGTTTGGTTTCATCAAAATCGCCAAAAAAATTTAGGAAAATAAAGAAAAAAATTGTCAAAGTTTTTGCACGCTTTTCAGAGAGCATGCTGTATTTCTGTAGACCACATGCCACGTCAGTTGTAGGTGCCAATTTTTGTGGTTGCATCTTTTTTTATCCTTGTTCAGAGAAAATAATAAAAAAGTAGTGAAAAAATAAAAAAGTTTGATTCACACCAGTGCCTTTTGGAAAAATCAGGGAAAAATTCAGAAAAAAAGGAAAAATCCGTGTTATTTGCTTGTTCTGTGCGTTCTTTCCATCGTCCTTTGTTTTCACCTTGTTGCGCTACGTCTCGACACGTCTTAGCCAGCAGCTGTGATTTGTACTTTGGATCCGGATTGAACAATCGCTAATCTGCACTCGTTAATTGCTAATCCTTGCTGTCATATTGTGTGCCTACCCATAGCTCCACATATTCTTCTGTCAGCACAGGTTCATCTTGCAACTGTTACCCACGCTCAACAACAGATTGGTTCGCCCAGTTTGGTTTCATCAAAATTGCCAAAAAAATTCAGGAAAATAAAGAAAAAAAATTGTCAAAGTTTTTGCATGCTTTTTAGAGAATGTGTTGTATTTCTGTAGACCACATCCCACCTCAGTTGTAGGTGCCAATTTTTGTGGTTGCATATTTTTTTATCCTTGTTTGGAGAAAATAATAAAAAAATAGTGAAAAAACAAAAAAGTTTGATTCCCACGAGTGCCTTTTGGAAAAATCAGGGAAAAATTGAGGAAAAAAGGAAAAATCCGTGTTATTTGCTTGTTCTATGCATTCTTTCCATCGTCCTTTGTTTTCACCTTATTGCGCTACGTCTCGACATGTCTTAGCCAGCAGCTGTGATTTGTACTTTGGATCCGGATTGAATAATCGCTAATGTGCACTCTTTTATTGCTAATCCTTACTGTCATATTGTGTGCCTACCCATAGCTCCACATATCCTTCTATCAGCACAGGTTCATCTTGCAACTGTTACCCACGCTCAACAACAGACTGGTTCGCCCTATTTGGTTTCATCAAAATCGCCAAAAAAATTCAGGAAAATAAAGAAAAAAAATTGTCAAAGTTTTTGCATGCTTTTCAGAGAACGTGCTTTATTTCTATTTACCACATCCCACCTCAGTTATAGGTGCCAATTTTTGTGGTTGCATATTTTTTGGTCCTTGTTCAGAGAAAATTATAAAAAAATAGTGAAAAAATAAAAAAGTTTGATTCCCACTAGTGCCTTTTGGAAAAATCAGGGAAAATCAGAAAAAAGGAAAAATCCGAGTTATTTGCTTGTTCTGTGTGTTCTTTCCATCGTCCTTTGTTTTCACCTTGTTGCGCTACGTCTCGACACGTCTTAGCCAGCAGCTGTGATTTGTACTTTGGATCCGGATTGAACAATAGCTAATCTGCACTCGTCAATTGCTAATCCTTACTGTCATATTGTGTGCCTACCCATAGCTCCACATATTCTTCTATCAGCACAGGTTCATCTTGCAACTGTTACCCACGCTCAACACAAGATTGGTTCGCCCTGTTTGGTTTCATCAAAATTGCTAAAAAAATTCAGGAAAATAAAGAAAAAAAATTGTCAAAGTTTTTGCACGCTTTTCATAGAACGTGCTGTATATCTGTAGACGACATCCCACCTCAGTTGTAGGTGCCAAATTTTGTGGTTGCATCTTTTTTTATCCTTGTTTAGAGAAAATAACAAAAAAATAGTGAAAAAATAAAAAAGTTTGATTCCCATCAGTGCCTTTTGGAAAAATCAGGGAAAAATTCAGAAAAAAGGAAAAATCCGTGTTATTTACTTGTTCTGTGCGTTCTTTCCATCGTCCTTTGTTTTCACCTTGTTGCGCTACGTCTCGACACGTCTTAGCCAGCAGCTGTGATTTGTACTTTGGATCCGGATTGAACAATCGCTAATCTGCACTCGTTAATTGCTAATCCTTGCTGTCATATTGTGTGCCTACCCATAGCTCCACATATTCTTCTGTGAGCACAGGTTCATCTTGCAACTGTTACCCACGCTCAACAACAGATTGGTTCGCCCAGTTTGGTTTCATCAAAATTGCCAACAAAATTCAGGAAAATAAAGAAAAAAAATTGTCAAAGTTTTTGCATGCTTTTCAGAGAATGTGTTGTATTTCTGTAGACCACATCCCACCTCAGGTGTAGGTGCCAATTTTTGTGGTTGCATATTTTTTTATCCTTGTTTGGAGAAAATAATAAAAAAAATAGTGAAAAAACAAAAAAGTTTGATTCCCACTAGTGCCTTTTGGAAAAATCAAGGAAAAATTGAGGAAAAAAGGAAAAATCCATGTTATTTGCTTGTTCTATGCGTTCTTTCCATCGTCCTTTGTTTTCACCTTATTGCGCTACGTCTCGACGTGTCTTAGCCAGCAGCTGTGATTTGTACTTTGGATCCGGATTGAATAATCGCTAATCTGCACTCTTTTATTGCTAATCCTTACTGTCATATTGTGTGCCAACCCATAGCTCCACATATCCTTCTATCAGCACAGGTTCATCTTGCAACTGTTACCCACGCTCAACAACAGATTGGTTCGCCCTATTTGGTTTCATCAAAATCGCCAAAAAAATTCAGGAAAATAAAGAAAAAAAATTGTCAAAGTTTTTGCATGCTTTTCAGAGAACGTGCTTTATTTCTATTTACCACATCCCACCTCAGTTATATGTGCCAATTTTTGTGGTTGCATATTTTTTGGTCCTTGTTCAGAGAAAATTATAAAAAAATAGTGAAAAAATAAAAAAGTTTGATTCCCACTAGTGCCTTTTGGAAAAATTAGGGAAAAATTGAGGAAAAAAGGAAAAATCCGTGTTATTTGCTTGTTCTATGCGTTCTTTCCATCGTCCTTTGTTTTCACCTTATTGCGCTACGTCTCGACATGTCTTAGCCAGCAGCTGTGATTTGTACTTTGGATCCGGATTGAATAATCGCTAATCTGCACTCTTTTATTGCTAATCCTTACTGTCATATTGTGTGCCTACCCATAGCTCCACATATCCTTCTATCAGCACAGGTTCATCTTGCAACTGTTACCCACGCTCAACAACAGATTGGTTCGCCCTATTTGGTTTCATCAAAATCGCCAAAAAAATTCAGGAAAATAAAGAAAAAAAATTGTCAAAGTTTTTGCATGCTTTTCAGAGAACGGCTGTATTTCTGTAGACCACATCCCACCTCAGTTGTAGATGCCAATTTTTGTGGTTGCTTATTTTTTTATCCTTGTTCAGAGAAAATAAAAAAAATAGTGAAAAAATAAAAAAGTTTGATTCCCACCGGTGCCTTTTGGAAAAATCAGGGAAAAATTCAGAAAAAAGGAAAAATCCATGTTATTTGCTTGTTCTGTGCGTTCTTTCCATCGTCCTTTGTTTTCACCTTGTTGCGCTACGTCTCGACACGTCTTAGCCAGTAGCTGTGACTCGTACTTTGGATCCGGATTGAACAATCGCTAATCTGCACTCGTTAATTGCTAATCCTTGCTGTCATATTGTGTGCCTACCCATAGCTCCACATATTCTTCTGTCAGCACAGGTTCATCTTGCAACTGTTACCCACACTCAACAACAGATTGCTTCGTCCAGTTTGGTTTCATCAAAATCGCCAAAAAAATTCAGGAAAATAAAGAAAAAAATTGTCAAAGTTTTTGCACGCTTTTCAGAGAGCGTGCTGTATTTCTGTAGACCACATGCCACGTCAGTTGTAGGTGCCAATTTTTGTGGTTGCATCTTTTTTTATCCTTGTTCAGAGAAAATAATAAAAAAGTAGTGAAAAAATAAAAAAGTTTGATTCACACCAGTGCCTTTTGGAAAAATCAGGGAAAAATTCAGAAAAAAAGGAAAAATCCGTGTTATTTGCTTGTTCTATGCGTTCTTTCCATCGTCCTTTGTTTTCACCTTGTTGCGCTATGTCTCGACACGTCTTAGCCAGCAGCTGTGATTTGTACTTTGGATCCGGATTGAACAATCGCTAATCTGCACTCGTTAATTGCTAATCCTTGCTGTCATATTGTGTGCCTACCCATAGCTCCACATATCCTTCTGTCAGCACAGGTTCATCTTGCAACTGTTACCCACGCTCAACAACAGATTGGTTCGCCCAGTTTGGTTTCATCAAAATTGCCAAAAAAATTCAGGAAAATAAAGAAAAAAAATTGTCAAAGTTTTTGCATGCTTTTCAGAGAATGTGTTGTATTTCTGTAGACCACATCCCACCTCAGTTGTAGGTGCCAATTTTTGTGGTTGCATATTTTTTTATCCTTGTTTGGAGAAAATAATAAAAAAAATAGTGAAAAAACAGAAAAGTTTGATTCCCACTAGTGCCTTTTGGAAAAATCAGGGAAAATCAGAAAAAAGGAAAATCCGAGTTATTTGCTTGTTCTGTGTGTTCTTTCCATCGTCCTTTGTTTTCACCTTGTTGCGCTACGTCTCGACACGTCTTAGCCAACAGCTGTGATTTGTACTTTGGATCCGGATTGAATAATCGCTAATCTGCACTCTTTTATTGCTAATCCTTACTGTCATATTGTGTGCCTAACCATAGCTCCACATATCCTTCTATCAGCACATGTTCATCTTGCAACTGTTACCCACGCTCAACAACAGATTGGTTCGCCCTATTTGGTTTCATCAAAATCGCCAAAAAAATTCAGGAAAATAAAGAAAAAAAATTGTCAAAGTTTTTGCATGCTTTTCAGAGAACGTGCTTTATTTCTATTTACCACATCCCACCTCAGTTATATGTGCCAATTTTTGTGGTTGCATATTTTTTGGTCCTTGTTCAGAGAAAATTATAAAAAAAATAGTGAAAAAATAAAAAAGTTTGATTCCCACTAGTGCCTTTTGGAAAAATCAGGGAAAATCAGAAAAAAGGAAAAATCCGAGTTATTTGCTTGTTCTGTGTGTTCTTTCCATCGTCCTTTGTTTTCACCTTGTTGCGCTACGTCTCGACACGTCTTAGCCAGCAGCTGTGATTTGTACTTTGGATCCGGATTGAACAATCGCTAATCTGCACTCGTCAATTGCTAATCCTTACTGTCATATTGTGTGCCTACCCATAGCTCCACATATTCTTCTATCAGCACATGTTCATCTTGCAACTGTTACCCACGCTCAACAACAGATTGGTTCGCCCTATTTGGTTTCATCAAAATCGCCAAAAAAATTCAGGAAAATAAAGAAAAAAAATTGTCAAAGTTTTTGCATGCTTTTCAGAGAACGTGCTTTATTTCTATTTACCACATCCCACCTCAGTTATAGGTGCCAATTTTTGTGGTTGCATATTTTTTGGTACTTGTTCAGAGAAAATTATAAAAACAATAGTGAAAAAATAAAAAAGTTTGATTCCCACTAGTGCCTTTTGGAAAAATTAGGGAAATTCAGAAAAAAGGAAAAATCCGAGTTATTTGCTTGTTCTGTGTGTTCTTTCCATCGTCCTTTGTTTTCACCTTGTTGCGCTACGTCTCGACACGTCTTAGCCAGCAGCTGTGATTTGTACTTTGGATCCGGATTGAACAATCGCTAATCTGCACTCGTCAATTGCTAATCCTTACTGTCATATTGTGTGCCTACCCATAGCTCCACATATCCTTCTATCAGCACATGTTCATCTTGCAACTGTTACCCACGCTCAACAACAGATTGGTTCGCCCTATTTGGTTTCATCAAAATCGCCAAAAAAATTCAGGAAAATAAAGAAAAAAAATTGTCAAAGTTTTTGCATGCTTTTCGGAGAACGTGCTTTATTTCTATTTACCACATCCCACCTCAGTTATATGTCCCAATTTTTGTGGTTGCATATTTTTTTATCCTTGTTTGGAGAAAATAATAAAAAAAATAGTGAAAAAACAAAAAAGTTTGATTCCCACTAGTGCCTTTTGGAAAAATCAGGGAAAATCAGAAAAAAGGAAAAATCCGAGTTATTTGCTTGTTCTGTGTGTTCTTTCCATCGTCCTTTGTTTTCACCTTGTTGCGCTACGTCTCGACACGTCTTAGCCAGCAGCTGTGATTTGTACTTTGGATCCGGATTGAATAATCGCTAATCTGCACTCGTCAATTGCTAATCCTTACTGTCATATTGTGTGCCTACCCATAGCTCCACATATCCTTCTATCAGCACATGTTCATCTTGCAACTGTTACCCACGCTCAACAACAGATTGGTTCGCCCTATTTGGTTTCATCAAAATCGCCAAAAAAATTCAGGAAAATAAAGAAAAAAAATTGTCAAAGTTTTTGCATGCTTTTCAGAGAACGTGCTTTATTTCTATTTACCACATCCCACCTCAGTTATATGTGCCAATTTTTGTGGTTGCATATTTTTTGGTCCTTGTTCAGAGAAAATTATAAAAAAAAATAGTGAAAAAATAAAAAAGTTTGATTCCCACTAGTGCCTTTTGGAAAAATCAGGGAAAATCAGAAAAAAGGAAAAATCCGAGTTATTTGCTTGTTCTGTGTGTTCTTTCCGTCGTCCTTTGTTTTCACCTTGTTGCGCTACGTCTCGACACGTCTTAGCCAGCAGCTGTGATTTGTACTTTGGATCCGGATTGAACAATCGCTAATCTGCACTCGTCAATTGCTAATCCTTACTGTCATATTGTGTGCCTACCCATAGCTCCACATATTCTTCTATCAGCACATGTTCATCTTGCAACTGTTACCCACGCTCAACAACAGATTGGTTCGCCCTATTTGGTTTCATCAAAATCGCCAAAAAAATTCAGGAAAATAAAGAAAAAAAATTGTCAAAGTTTTTGCATGCTTTTCAGAGAACGTGCTTTATTTCTATTTACCACATCCCACCTCAGTTATAGGTGCCAATTTTTGTGGTTGCATATTTTTTGGTCCTTGTTCAGAGAAAATTATAAAAAAAATAGTGAAAAAATAAAAAAGTTTGATTCCCACTAGTGCCTTTTGGAAAAATCAGGGAAAATCAGAAAAAAGGAAAAATCCGAGTTATTTGCTTGTTCTGTGTGTTCTTTCCATCGTCCTTTGTTTTCACCTTGTTGCGCTACGTCTCGACACGTCTTCGCCAGCAGCTGTGATTTGTACTTTGGATCCGGATTGAACAATCGCTAATCTGCACTCGTCAATTGCTAATCCTTACTGTCATATTGTGTGCCTACCCATAGCTCCACATATTCTTCTATCAGCACAGGTTCATCTTGCAACTGTTACCCACGCTCAACAACAGATTGGTTCGCCCAGTTTGGTTTCATCAAAATTGCCAAAAAAATTCAGGAAAATAAAGAAAAAAAATTGTCAAAGTTTTTGCATGCTTTTCAGAGAATGTGTTGTATTTCTGTAGACCACATCCCACCTCAGTTGTAGGTGCCAATTTTTGTGGTTGCATATTTTTTTATCCTTGTTTGGAGAAAATAATAAAAAAAATAGTGAAAAAACAAAAAAGTTTGATTCCCACCAGTGCCTTTTGGAAAAATTAGGGAAAAATTCAGAAAAAAGGAAAAATCCGTGTTATTTGCTTGTTCTATGCGTTCTTTCCATCGTCCTTTGTTTTCACCTTATTGCGCTACGTCTCGACACGTCTTAGCCAGCAGCTGTGATTTGTACTTTGGATCCGGATTGAACAATCGCTAATCTGCACTTGTTAATTGCTAATCCTTGCTGTCATATTGTGTGCCTACCCATAGCTCCACATATTCTTCTGTCAGCACAGGTTCATCTTGCAACTGTTACCCACGCTCAACAACAGATTGGTTCGCCCAGTTTGGTTTCATCAAAATTGCCAAAAAAATTCAGGAAAATAAAGAAAAAAAATTGTCAAAGTTTTTGCATGCTTTTTAGAGAATGTGTTGTATTTCTGTAGACCACATCCCACCTCAGTTGTAGGTGCCAATTTTTGTGGTTACATATTTTTTATCCTTGTTTGGAGAAAATAATAAAAAAATAGTGAAAAAACAAAAAAGTTTGATTCCCACCAGTGCCTTTTGGAAAAATCAGGGAAAAATTGAGGAAAAAAGGAAAAATCCGTGTTATTTGCTTGTTCTATGCGTTCTTTCCATCGTCCTTTGTTTTCACCTTATTGCGCTACGTCTCGACATGTCTTAGCCAGCGGCTGTGATTTGTACTTTGGATCCGGATTGAATAATCGCTAATCTGCACTCTTTTATTGCTAATCCTTACTGTCATATTGTGTGCCTACCCATAGCTCCACATATCCTTCTATCAGCACAGGTTCATCTTGCAACTGTTACCCACGCTCAACAACAGATTGGTTCGCCCTATTTGGTTTCATCAAAATCGCCAAAAAAATTCAGGAAAATAAAGAAAAAAAATTGTCAAAGTTTTTGCATGCTTTTCAGAGAACGTGCTTTATTTCTATTTACCACATCCCACCTCAGTTATAGGTGCCAATTTTTGTGGTTGCATATTTTTTGGTCCTTGTTCAGAGAAAATTATAAAAAAAATAGTGAAAAAATAAAAAAGTTTGATTCCCACTAGTGCCTTTTGGAAAAATCAGGGAAAATCAGAAAAAAAGGAAAAATCTGAGTTATTTGCTTGTTCTGTGTGTTCTTTCCATCGTCCTTTGTTTTCACCTTGTTGCGCTACGTCTCGACACATCTTAGCCAGCAGCTGTGATTTGTACTTTGGATCCGGATTGAACAATCGCTAATCTGCACTCGTCAATTGCTAATCCTTACTGTCATATTGTGTGCCTACCCATAGCTCCACATATTCTTCTATCAGCACAGGTTCATCTTGCAACTGTTACCCACGCTCAACACAAGATTGGTTCGCCCTGTTTGGTTTCATCAAAATTACCAAAAAAATTCAGGAAAATAAAGAAAAAAATTGTCAAAGTTTTTGCACACTTTTCACAGAACGTGCTGTATATCTGTAGACCACATCCCACCTCAGTTGTAGGTGCCAAATTTTGTGGTTGCATCTTTTTTTATCCTTGTCTAGAGAAAATAACAAAAAAAATTGTGAAAAATAAAAAAGTTTGATTCCCATCAGTGCCTTTTGGAAAAATCAGGGAAAAATTCAGAAAAAAGGAAAAATCCGTGTTATTTACTTGTTCTGTGCGTTCTTTCCATCGTCCTTTGTTTTCACCTTGTTGCGCTACGTCTCGACACGTCTTAGCCAGCAGCTGTGATTTGTACTTTGGATCCGGATTGAACAATCGCTAATCTGCACTCGTTAATTGCTAATCCTTGCTGTCATATTGTGTGCCTACCCATAGCTCCACATATTCTTCTATCAGCACAGGTTCATCTTGCAACTGTTACCCACGCTCAACAACAGATTGGTTCGCCCAGTTTGGTTTCATCAAAATTGCCAAAAAAATTCAGGAAAATAAAGAAAAAAAATTGTCAAAGTTTTTGCATGCTTTTTAGAGAATGTGTTGTATTTCTGTAGACCACATCCCACCTCAGTTGTAGGTGCCAATTTTTGTGGTTACATATTTTTTTATCCTTGTTTGGAGAAAATAATAAAAAAATAGTGAAAAAACAAAAAAGTTTGATTCCCACCAGTGCCTTTTGGAAAAATCAGGGAAAAATTGAGGAAAAAAGGAAAAATCCGTGTTATTTGCTTGTTCTATGCGTTCTTTCCATCGTCCTTTGTTTTCACCTTATTGCGCTACGTCTCGACATGTCTTAGCCAGCAGCTGTGATTTGTACTTTGGATCCGGATTGAATAATCGCTAATCTGCACTCTTTTATTGCTAATCCTTACTGTCATATTGTGTGCCTACCCATAGCTCCACATATCCTTCTATCAGCACAGGTTCATCTTGCAACTGTTACCCACGCTCAACAATAGATTGGTTCGCCCTATTTGGTTTCATCAAAATCGCCAAAAAAATTCAGGAAAATAAAGAAAAAAAATTGTCAAAGTTTTTGCATGCTTTTCAGAGAACGTGCTTTATTTCTATTTACCACATCCCACCTCAGTTATAGGTGCCAATTTTTGTGGTTGCATATTTTTTGGTCCTTGTTCAGAGAAAATTATAAAAAAATAGTGAAAAAATAAAAAAGTTTGATTCCCACTAGTGCCTTTTGGAAAAATCAGGGAAAATCAGAAAAAAGGAAAAATCCGAGTTATTTGCTTGTTCTGTGTGTTCTTTCCATCGTCCTTTGTTTTCACCTTGTTGCGCTACGTCTCGACACGTCTTAGCCAGCAGCTGTGATTTGTACTTTGGATCCGGATTGAATAATCGCTAATCTGCACTCTTTTATTGCTAATCCTTACTGTCATATTGTGTGCCTACCCATAGCTCCACATATCCTTCTATCAGCACAGGTTCATCTTGCAACTGTTACCCACGCTCAACAACAGATTGGTTCGCCCTATTTGGTTTCATCAAAATCGCCAAAAAAATTCAGGAAAATAAAGAAAAAAAATTGTCAAAGTTTTTGCATGCTTTTCAGAGAACGTGCTTTATTTCTATTTACCACATCCCACCTCAGTTATATGTCCCAATTTTTGTGGTTGCATATTTTTTTATCCTTGTTTGGAGAAAATAATAAAAAAAATAGTGAAAAAACAAAAAAGTTTGATTCCCACTAGTGCCTTTTGGAAAAATCAGGGAAAATCAGAAAAAAGGAAAAATCCGAGTTATTTGCTTGTTCTGTGTGTTCTTTCCATCGTCCTTTGTTTTCACCTTGTTGCGCTACGTCTCGACACGTCTTAGCCAGCAGCTGTGATTTGTACTTTGGATCCGGATTGAATAATCGCTAATCTGCACTCGTCAATTGCTAATCCTTACTGTCATATTGTGTGCCTACCCATAGCTCCACATATCCTTCTATCAGCACATGTTCATCTTGCAACTGTTACCCACGCTCAACAACAGATTGGTTCGCCCTATTTGGTTTCATCAAAATCGCCAAAAAAATTCAGGAAAATAAAGAAAAAAAATTGTCAAAGTTTTTGCATGCTTTTCAGAGAACGTGCTTTATTTCTATTTACCACATCCCACCTCAGTTATATGTGCCAATTTTTGTGGTTGCATATTTTTTGGTCCTTGTTCAGAGAAAATTATAAAAAAAAATAGTGAAAAAATAAAAAAGTTTGATTCCCACTAGTGCCTTTTGGAAAAATCAGGGAAAATCAGAAAAAAGGAAAAATCCGAGTTATTTGCTTGTTCTGTGTGTTCTTTCCATCGTCCTTTGTTTTCACCTTGTTGCGCTACGTCTCGACACGTCTTAGCCAGCAGCTGTGATTTGTACTTTGGATCCGGATTGAACAATCGCTAATCTGCACTCGTCAATTGCTAATCCTTACTGTCATATTGTGTGCCTACCCATAGCTCCACATATTCTTCTATCAGCACATGTTCATCTTGCAACTGTTACCCACGCTCAACAACAGATTGGTTCGCCCTATTTGGTTTCATCAAAATCGCCAAAAAAATTCAGGAAAATAAAGAAAAAAAATTGTCAAAGTTTTTGCATGCTTTTCAGAGAACGTGCTTTATTTCTATTTACCACATCCCACCTCAGTTATAGGTGCCAATTTTTGTGGTTGCATATTTTTTGGTCCTTGTTCAGAGAAAATTATAAAAAAAATAGTGAAAAAATAAAAAAGTTTGATTCCCACTAGTGCCTTTTGGAAAAATCAGGGAAAATCAGAAAAAAGGAAAAATCCGAGTTATTTGCTTGTTCTGTGTGTTCTTTCCATCGTCCTTTGTTTTCACCTTGTTGCGCTACGTCTCGACACGTCTTAGCCAGCAGCTGTGATTTGTACTTTGGATCCGGATTGAACAATCGCTAATCTGCACTCGTCAATTGCTAATCCTTACTGTCATATTGTGTGCCTACCCATAGCTCCACATATTCTTCTATCAGCACAGGTTCATCTTGCAACTGTTACCCACGCTCAACAACAGATTGGTTCGCCCAGTTTGGTTTCATCAAAATTGCCAAAAAAATTCAGGAAAATAAAGAAAAAAAATTGTCAAAGTTTTTGCATGCTTTTCAGAGAATGTGTTGTATTTCTGTAGACCACATCCCACCTCAGTTGTAGGTGCCAATTTTTGTGGTTGCATATTTTTTTATCCTTGTTTGGAGAAAATAATAAAAAAAATAGTGAAAAAACAAAAAAGTTTGATTCCCACCAGTGCCTTTTGGAAAAATTAGGGAAAAATTCAGAAAAAAGGAAAAATCCGTGTTATTTGCTTGTTCTATGCGTTCTTTCCATCGTCCTTTGTTTTCACCTTATTGCGCTACGTCTCGACACGTCTTAGCCAGCAGCTGTGATTTGTACTTTGGATCCGGATTGAACAATCGCTAATCTGCACTCGTTAATTGCTAATCCTTGCTGTCATATTGTGTGCCTACCCATAGCTCCACATATTCTTCTGTCAGCACAGGTTCATCTTGCAACTGTTACCCACGCTCAACAACAGATTGCTTCGCCCAGTTTGGTTTCATCAAAATTGCCAAAAAAATTCAGGAAAATAAAGAAAAAAAATTGTCAAAGTTTTTGCATGCTTTTTAGAGAATGTGTTGTATTTCTGTAGACCACATCCCACCTCAGTTGTAGGTGCCAATTTTTGTGGTTACATATTTTTTTATCCTTGTTTGGAGAAAATAATAAAAAAATAGTGAAAAAACAAAAAAGTTTGATTCCCACCAGTGCCTTTTGGAAAAATCAGGGAAAAATTGAGGAAAAAAGGAAAAATCCGTGTTATTTGCTTGTTCTATGCGTTCTTTCCATCGTCCTTTGTTTTCACCTTATTGCGCTACGTCTCGACATGTCTTAGCCAGCAGCTGTGATTTGTACTTTGGATCCGGATTGAATAATCGCTAATCTGCACTCTTTTATTGCTAATCCTTACTGTCATATTGTGTGCCTACCCATAGCTCCACATATCCTTCTATCAGCACAGGTTCATCTTGCAACTGTTACCCACGCTCAACAACAGATTGGTTCGCCCTATTTGGTTTCATCAAAATCGCCAAAAAAATTCAGGAAAATAAAGAAAAAAAATTGTCAAAGTTTTTGCATGCTTTTCGGAGAACGTGCTTTATTTCTATTTACCACATCCCACCTCAGTTATAGGTGCCAATTTTTGTGGTTGCATATTTTTTGGTCCTTGTTCAGAGAAAATTATAAAAAAATAGTGAAAAAATAAAAAAGTTTGATTCCCACTAGTGCCTTTTGGAAAAATCAGGGAAAATCAGAAAAAAGGAAAAATCCGAGTTATTTGCTTGTTCTGTGTGTTCTTTCCATCGTCCTTTGTTTTCACCTTGTTGCGCTACGTCTCGACACGTCTTAGCCAGCAGCTGTGATTTGTACTTTGGATCCGGATTGAATAATCGCTAATCTGCACTCTTTTATTGCTAATCCTTACTGTCATATTGTGTGCCTACCCATAGCTACACATATCCTTCTATCAGCACAGGTTCATCTTGCAACTGTTACCCACGCTCAACAACAGATTGGTTCGCCCTATTTGGTTTCATCAAAATCGCCAAAAAAATTCAGGAAAATAAAGAAAAAAAATTGTCAAAGTTTTTGCATGCTTTTCAGAGAACGTGCTTTATTTCTATTTACCACATCCCACCTCAGTTATATGTCCCAATTTTTGTGGTTGCATATTTTTTTATCCTTGTTTGGAGAAAATAATAAAAAAAATAGTGAAAAAACAAAAAAGTTTGATTCCCACTAGTGCCTTTTGGAAAAATCAGGGAAAATCAGAAAAAAGGAAAAATCCGAGTTATTTGCTTGTTCTGTGTGTTCTTTCCATCGTCCTTTGTTTTCACCTTGTTGCGCTACGTCTCGACACGTCTTAGCCAGCAGCTGTGATTTGTACTTTGGATCCGGATTGAATAATCGCTAATCTGCACTCGTCAATTGCTAATCCTTACTGTCATATTGTGTGCCTACCCATAGCTCCACATATCCTTCTATCAGCACATGTTCATCTTGCAACTGTTACCCACGCTCAACAACAGATTGGTTCGCCCTATTTGGTTTCATCAAAATCGCCAAAAAAATTCAGGAAAATAAAGAAAAAAAATTGTCAAAGTTTTTGCATGCTTTTCAGAGAACGTGCTTTATTTCTATTTACCACATCCCACCTCAGTTATATGTGCCAATTTTTGTGGTTGCATATTTTTTGGTCCTTGTTCAGAGAAAATTATAAAAAAAAATAGTGAAAAAATAAAAAAGTTTGATTCCCACTAGTGCCTTTTGGAAAAATCAGGGAAAATCAGAAAAAAGGAAAAATCCGAGTTATTTGCTTGTTCTGTGTGTTCTTTCCATCGTCCTTTGTTTTCACCTTGTTGCGCTACGTCTCGACACGTCTTAGCCAGCAGCTGTGATTTGTACTTTGGATCCGGATTGAACAATCGCTAATCTGCACTCGTCAATTGCTAATCCTTACTGTCATATTGTGTGCCTACCCATAGCTCCACATATCCTTCTATCAGCACATGTTCATCTTGCAACTGTTACCCACGCTCAACAACAGATTGGTTCGCCCTATTTGGTTTCATCAAAATCGCCAAAAAAATTCAGGAAAATAAAGAAAAAAAATTGTCAAAGTTTTTGCATGCTTTTCAGAGAACGTGCTTTATTTCTATTTACCACATCCCACCTCAGTTATAGGTGCCAATTTTTGTGGTTGCATATTTTTTGGTCCTTGTTCAGAGAAAATTATAAAAAAAATAGTGAAAAAATAAAAAAGTTTGATTCCCACTAGTGCCTTTTGGAAAAATCAGGGAAAATCAGAAAAAAGGAAAAATCCGAGTTATTTGCTTGTTCTGTGTGTTCTTTCCATCGTCCTTTGTTTTCACCTTGTTGCGCTACGTCTCGACACGTCTTAGCCAGCAGCTGTAATTTGTACTTTGGATCCGGATTGAACAATCGCTAATCTGCACTCGTCAATTGCTAATCCTTACTGTCATATTGTGTGCCTACCCATAGCTCCACATATTCTTCTATCAGCACAGGTTCATCTTGCAACTGTTACCCACGCTCAACAACTGATTGGTTCGCCCAGTTTGGTTTCATCAAAATTGCCAAAAAAATTCAGGAAAATAAAGAAAAAAAATTGTCAAAGTTTTTGCATGCTTTTCAGAGAATGTGTTGTATTTCTGTAGACCACATCCCACCTCAGTTGTAGGTGCCAATTTTTGTGGTTGCATATTTTTTTATCCTTGTTTGGAGAAAATAATAAAAAAAATAGTGAAAAAACAAAAAAGTTTGATTCCCACCAGTGCCTTTTGGAAAAATTAGGGAAAAATTCAGAAAAAAGGAAAAATCCGTGTTATTTGCTTGTTCTATGCGTTCTTTCCATCGTCCTTTGTTTTCACCTTATTGCGCTACGTCTCGACACGTCTTAGCCAGCAGCTGTGATTTGTACTTTGGATCCGGATTGAACAATCGCTAATCTGCACTCGTTAATTGCTAATCCTTGCTGTCATATTGTGTGCCTACCCATAGCTCCACATATTCTTCTGTCAGCACAGGTTCATCTTGCAACTGTTACCCACGCTCAACAACAGATTGGTTCGCCCAGTTTGGTTTCATCAAAATTGCCAAAAAAATTCAGGAAAATAAAGAAAAAAAATTGTCAAAGTTTTTGCATGCTTTTTAGAGAATGTGTTGTATTTCTGTAGACCACATCCCACCTCAGTTGTAGGTGCCAATTTTTGTGGTTACATATTTTTTTATCCTTGTTTGGAGAAAATAATAAAAAAATAGTGAAAAAACAAAAAAGTTTGATTCCCACCAGTGCCTTTTGGAAAAATCAGGGAAAAATTGAGGAAAAAAGGAAAAATCCGTGTTATTTGCTTGTTCTATGCGTTCTTTCCATCGTCCTTTGTTTTCACCTTATTGCGCTACGTCTCGACATGTCTTAGCCAGCAGCTGTGATTTGTACTTTGGATCCGGATTGAATAATCGCTAATCTGCACTCTTTTATTGCTAATCCTTACTGTCATATTGTGTGCCTACCCATAGCTCCACATATCCTTCTATCAGCACAGGTTCATCTTGCAACTGTTACCCACGCTCAACAACAGATTGGTTCGCCCTATTTGGTTTCATCAAAATCGCCAAAAAAATTCAGGAAAATAAAGAAAAAAAATTGTCAAAGTTTTTGCATGCTTTTCAGAGAACGTGCTTTATTTCTATTTACCACATCCCACCTCAGTTATAGGTGCCAATTTTTGTGGTTGCATATTTTTTGGTCCTTGTTCAGAGAAAATTATAAAAAAAATAGTGAAAAAATAAAAAAGTTTGATTCCCACTAGTGCCTTTTGGAAAAATCAGGGAAAATCAGAAAAAAGGAAAAATCCGTGTTATTTGCTTGTTCTGTGTGTTCTTTCCATCGTCCTTTGTTTTCACCTTGTTGCGCTACGTCTCGACACATCTTAGCCAGCAGCTGTGATTTGTACTTTGGATCCGGATTGAACAATCGCTAATCTGCACTCGTCAATTGCTAATCCTTACTGTCATATTGTGTGCCTACCCATAGCTCCACATATTCTTCTATCAGCACAGGTTCATCTTGCAACTGTTACCCACGCTCAACACAAGATTGGTTCGCCCTGTTTGGTTTCATCAAAATTACCAAAAAAATTCAGGAAAATAAAGAAAAAAATTGTCAAAGTTTTTGCACACTTTTCACAGAACGTGCTGTATATCTGTAGACCACATCCCACCTCAGTTGTAGGTGCCAAATTTTGTGGTTGCATCTTTTTTTATCCTTGTCTAGAGAAAATAACAAAAAAAATTGTGAAAAATAAAAAAGTTTGATTCCCATCAGTGCCTTTTGGAAAAATCAGGGAAAAATTCAGAAAAAAGGAAAAATCCGTGTTATTTACTTGTTCTGTGCGTTCTTTCCATCGTCCTTTGTTTTCACCTTGTTGCGCTACGTCTCGACACGTCTTAGCCAGCAGCTGTGATTTGTACTTTGGATCCGGATTGAACAATCGCTAATCTGCACTCGTTAATTGCTAATCCTTGCTGTCATATTGTGTGCCTACCCATAGCTCCACATATTCTTCTGTCAGCACAGGTTCATCTTGCAACTGTTACCCACGCTCAACAACAGATTGGTTCGCCCAGTTTGGTTTCATCAAAATTGCCAAAAAAATTCAGGAAAATAAAGAAAAAAAATTGTCAAAGTTTTTGCATGCTTTTTAGAGAATGTGTTGTATTTCTGTAGACCACATCCCACCTCAATTGTAGGTGCCAATTTTTGTGGTTGCATCTTTTTTATCCTTGTTCAGAGAAAATAATAAAAAAAATAGTGAGAAAATAAAAAAGTTTGATTCCCACCAGTGCCTTTTGGAAAAATCAGGGAAAAATTCAGAGAAAAGGAAAAATTCGTGTTATTTGCTTCTTCTGTGCGTTCTTTCCATCGTCCTTTGTTTTCACCTTGTTGCGCTACGTCTCGACACCTCTTAGCCAGCAGCTGTGATTTGTACTTTGGATCCGGATTGAACAATCCCTAATTTGCACTCGTTAATTGCTAATCCTTGCTGTCATATTGTGTGCCTACCCATAGCTCCACATATTCTTCTATCAGCACAGGTTCATCTTGCAACTGTTACCCACGCTCAACAACAGATTGTTTCGCCCTGTTTGGTTTCATCAAAATTACAAAAAAAATTCAGGAAAATAAAGAAAAAAATTGTCAAAGTTTTTGCACGCTTTTCAGAGAACGTGCTGTATATCTGTAGACCACATCCCACCTCAGTTGTAGGTGCCAAATTTTGAGGTTGCATCTTTTTTTATCCTTGTTTAGAGAAAATAACAAAAAAAATAGTGAAAAAATAAAAAAGTTTGATTCCCATCAGTGCCTTTTGGAAAAATCAGGGAAAAATTCAGAAAAAAGGAAAAATCCGTGTTATTTACTTGTTCTGTGCGTTCTTTCCATCGTCCTTTGTTTTCACCTTGTTGCGCTACGTCTCGACACGTCTTAGCCAGCAGCTGTGATTTGTACTTTGGATCCGGATTGAACAATCGCTAATCTGCACTTGTTAATTGCTAATCCTTGCTGTCATATTGTGTGCCTACCCATAGCTCCACATATTCTTCTGTCAGCACAGGTTCATCTTGCAACTGTTACCCACGCTCAACAACAGATTGGTTCGCCCAGTTTGGTTTCATCAAAATTGCTAAAAAAATTCAGGAAAATAAAGAAAAAAAATTGTCAAAGTTTTTGCATGCTTTTCAGAGAATGTGTTGTATTTCTGTAGACCACATCCCACCTCAGTTGTAGGTGCCAATTTTTGTGGTTGCATATTTTTTTATCCTTGTTTGGAGAAAATAATAAAAAAATAGTGAAAAAACAAAAAAGTTTGATTCCCACTAGTGCCTTTCGGAAAAATCAGGGAAAAATTGAGGAAAAAAGGAAAAATCCGTGTTATTTGCTTGTTCTATGCGTTCTTTCCATCGTCCTTTGTTTTCACCTTATTGCGCTACGTCTCGACATGTCTTAGCCAGCAGCTGTGATTTGTACTTTGGATCCGGATTGAATAATCGCTAATCTGCACTCTTTTATTGCTAATCTTTACTGTTATATTGTGTGCCTACCCATAGCTCCACATATCCTTCTATCAGCACAGGTTCATCTTGCAACTGTTACCCACGCTCAACAACAGATTGGTTCGCCCTATTTGGTTTCATCAAAATCGCCAAAAAAATTCAGGAAAATAAAGAAAAAAAATTGTCAAAGTTTTTGCATGCTTTTCAGAGAACGTGCTTTATTTCTATTTACCACATCCCACCTCAGTTATAGGTGCCAATTTTTGTGGTTGCATATTTTTTGGTCCTTGTTCAGAGAAAATTATAAAAAAAATAGTGAAAAAATAAAAAAGTTTGATTCCCACTAGTGCCTTTTGGAAAAATCAGGGAAAATCAGAAAAAAGGAAAAATCCGAGTTATTTGCTTGTTCTGTGTGTTCTTTCCATCGTCCTTTGTTTTCACCTTGTTGCGCTATGTCTCGACACGTCTTAGCCAGCAGCTGTGATTTGTACTTTGGATCCGGATTGAACAATCGCTAATCTGCACTCGTCAATTGCTAATCCTTACTGTCATATTGTGTGCCTACCCATAGCTCCACATATTCTTCTATCAGCACAGGTTCATCTTGCAACTGTTACCCACGCTCAACAACTGATTGGTTCGCCCAGTTTGGTTTCATCAAAATTGCCAAAAAAATTCAGGAAAATAAAGAAAAAAAATTGTCAAAGTTTTTGCATGCTTTTCAGAGAATGTGTTGTATTTCTGTAGACCACATCCCACCTCAGTTGTAGGTGCCAATTTTTGTGGTTGCATATTTTTTTATCCTTGTTTGGAGAAAATAATAAAAAAAATAGTGAAAAAACAAAAAAGTTTGATTCCACCAGTGCCTTTTGGAAAAATTAGGGAAAAATTCAGAAAAAAGGAAAAATCCGTGTTATTTGCTTGTTCTATGCGTTCTTTCCATCGTCCTTTGTTTTCACCTTATTGCGCTACGTCTCGACACGTCTTAGCCAGCAGCTGTGATTTGTACTTTGGATCCGGATTGAACAATCGCTAATCTGCACTCGTTAATTGCTAATCCTTGCTGTCATATTGTGTGCCTACCCATAGCTCCACATATTCTTCTGTCAGCACAGGTTCATCTTGCAACTGTTACCCACGCTCAACAACAGATTGGTTCGCCCAGTTTGGTTTCATCAAAATTGCCAAAAAAATTCAGGAAAATAAAGAAAAAAAATTGTCAAAGTTTTTGCATGCTTTTTAGAGAATGTGTTGTATTTCTGTAGACCACATCCCACCTCAGTTGTAGGTGCCAATTTTGTGGTTACATATTTTTTTATCCTTGTTTGGAGAAAATAATAAAAAAATAGTGAAAAAACAAAAAAGTTTGATTCCCACCAGTGCCTTTTGGAAAAATCAGGGAAAAATTGAGGAAAAAAGGAAAAATCCGTGTTATTTGCTTGTTCTATGCGTTCTTTCCATCGTCCTTTGTTTTCACCTTATTGCGCTACGTCTCGACATGTCTTAGCCAGCAGCTGTGATTTGTACTTTGGATCCGGATTGAATAATCGCTAATCTGCACTCTTTTATTGCTAATCCTTACTGTCATATTGTGTGCCTACCCATAGCTCCACATATCCTTCTATCAGCACAGGTTCATCTTGCAACTGTTACCCACGCTCAACAACAGATTGGTTCGCCCTATTTGGTTTCATCAAAATCGCCAAAAAAATTCAGGAAAATAAAGAAAAAAAATTGTCAAAGTTTTTGCATGCTTTTCAGAGAACGTGCTTTATTTCTATTTACCACATCCCACCTCAGTTATAGGTGCCAATTTTTGTGGTTGCATATTTTTTGGTCCTTGTTCAGAGAAAATTATAAAAAAAATAGTGAAAAAATAAAAAAGTTTGATTCCCACTAGTGCCTTTTGGAAAAATCAGGGAAAATCAGAAAAAGGAAAAATCCGTGTTATTTGCTTGTTCTGTGTGTTCTTTCCATCGTCCTTTGTTTTCACCTTGTTGCGCTACGTCTCGACACATCTTAGCCAGCAGCTGTGATTTGTACTTTGGATCCGGATTGAACAATCGCTAATCTGCACTCGTCAATTGCTAATCCTTACTGTCATATTGTGTGCCTACCATAGCTCCACATATTCTTCTATCAGCACAGGTTCATCTTGCAACTGTTACCCACGCTCAACACAAGATTGGTTCGCCCTGTTTGGTTTCATCAAAATTACCAAAAAAATTCAGGAAAATAAAGAAAAAAATTGTCAAAGTTTTTGCACACTTTTCACAGAACGTGCTGTATATCTGTAGACCACATCCCACCTCAGTTGTAGGTGCCAAATTTTGTGGTTGCATCTTTTTTATCCTTGTCTAGAGAAAATAACAAAAAAAATTGTGAAAAATAAAAAAGTTTGATTCCCATCAGTGCCTTTTGGAAAAATCAGGGAAAAATTCAGAAAAAAGGAAAAATCCGTGTTATTTACTTGTTCTGTGCGTTCTTTCCATCGTCCTTTGTTTTCACCTTGTTGCGCTACGTCTCGACACGTCTTAGCCAGCAGCTGTGATTTGTACTTTGGATCCGGATTGAACAATCGCTAATCTGCACTCGTTAATTGCTAATCCTTGCTGTCATATTGTGTGCCTACCCATAGCTCCACATATTCTTCTGTCAGCACAGGTTCATCTTGCAACTGTTACCCACGCTCAACAACAGATTGGTTCGCCCAGTTTGGTTTCATCAAAATTGCCAAAAAAATTCAGGAAAATAAAGAAAAAAAATTGTCAAAGTTTTTGCATGCTTTTTAGAGAATGTGTTGTATTTCTGTAGACCACATCCCACCTCAATTGTAGGTGCCAATTTTTGTGGTTGCATCTTTTTTATCCTTGTTCAGAGAAAATAATAAAAAAAATAGTGAGAAAATAAAAAAGTTTGATTCCCACCAGTGCCTTTTGGAAAAATCAGGGAAAAATTCAGAGAAAAGGAAAAATTCGTGTTATTTGCTTCTTCTGTGCGTTCTTTCCATCGTCCTTTGTTTTCACCTTGTTGCGCTACGTCTCGACACCTCTTAGCCAGCAGCTGTGATTTGTACTTTGGATCCGGATTGAACAATCCCTAATTTGCACTCGTTAATTGCTAATCCTTGCTGTCATATTGTGTGCCTACCCATAGCTCCACATATTCTTCTATCAGCACAGGTTCATCTTGCAACTGTTACCCATGCTCAACAACAGATTGTTTCGCCCTGTTTGGTTTCATCAAAATTACAAAAAAAATTCAGGAAAATAAAGAAAAAAATTGTCAAAGTTTTTGCACGCTTTTCAGAGAACGTGCTGTATATCTGTAGACCACATCCCACCTCAGTTGTAGGTGCCAAATTTTGTGGTTGCATCTTTTTTTATCCTTGTTTAGAGAAAATAACAA